>JAYMSP010005547.1:0-13426 GCA_036897095.1 Plantago elongata | reverse complement strand
GGTACTCGTTCCAGTTCGTCTCACAACAACGCTCCTCAGTAGTGAACAAATTCTCAATTCCATCTTGACTATTGACAAACAAGAAAGTCATAAATCGGAACATAGTTTTCAGAAATCTACTACTTGACGTCACACAATAGTTGACCTATCAACCCTAATTAGATTCTGATCTCCACCGTTCAGATTCTAGATCAATGAGTTGGCTTGCAGCTAGCAAAATTTCGTGATGATCCAACGGCTGAATCAATGAAAAACTCTGTTTTACTCGGACTGTGTTGTGCTGTCAATGCTATACGGAAATTGTCTTTTCTTCACCAAAATCGGCCCAGATCACCTGAATATGATACCAACTGATATCTTGCGTGGTTGATTCACAAGAACGATAAACTCAAGACTCGCTGATTCGAGAATTGAATCAAGACTCGTTGATTCAGCAGCATACCGAGAATTGATGGATCAAGATTCGTTGATTCATAAGAATACCGAAAATTGACAAATTTGGAGGAACGCCTCAATATTTTATATAAACTCAAAACTGTTTTTACAAAATAATGAAGAGGTATTTAAATAACTAGTAAACCCTAACCCTAGTTGCTACAAAAATACTTGAATAACAAAAAGATCCTAATAAATAAATAAAATATAACTTTAACCCTTGACATTCTAAATTTAATTAAACATTATTCGTTCCACATCAGATAGAAAATCATCATTTTTTACTTAGTAATATGTGTTTATAAATGCTAAAAATACGGAGAGTTGAAAAATAATGAGGTAGTGGTTGGTAGAGTGAAAATGTACAAACTTTACTGATTGAATACGACGGAAACTCGCACTCGCAGCCACTACTTTTCGAGGTATTTGATACTCTGCTTAAAACAACTAATAGCAATTAAGTTACATTCAGCCGAGGCATTAGATACTCAGCTTAAAAACTACAGATGAATAGAACAGCAGTTAGGACAAAGGCGCTTTGCCCAGTCATTTTTCTACTACTAATTACATTCGTTTTCGATCTTCTCAGGACAGGTCTGGACAACCACACGTATGTACGATGACATGATGAATCCATCTCCTCACAGATTCCATTTCTCCTTTTAGCATCCTTACAAGTTACAAACTCATGTCTTTACATGTGTTTTCATGGTTATCTAGTTGCCTATATATACAGTTCATTAATGAAGCAGTATAGTGTGTAAAAACCTGATTTAACTCAAACATTTTGTCTTCCTTCTCCTACTTATCAATTATCATGATGAGTTTTGCTTCCAAACCGTGGTTTCTACTCTTCTTTCTCTTGCTATCCTCTTCTGGTTTCTGTTACGCCAAGAGACTAAGTCCTGATAGACCCTGTAAACGAATCGTGCTATATTACCATGACATTTTGTTCAGTGGCAATGTGGCGAACGCAACATCAGCAAATATCACGGGCGATTCTGCACTTGGTTCAAAGACACACTTTGGAATGATGATCGTGTTTGATGATCCCATGACAAAGGACGCAAACCTACTTTCTGAACCTGCTGCCAAGGCTCAGGGATTCTATTTCTATGATGGAAAGGACCAGGTTAATGCGTGGTTTGCTTTCACATTGACATTTAATTCTTCAGAGTATAAAGGGACGTTAAATGTGATGGGTGCTGATCCTCTGCCAGAGAAAACAAGGGACCTGTCTGTAGTTGGAGGGACGGGCGATTTCTTCATGGCTAGAGGGATTGTCACATTTAAAACCAATGAAGTTCAGGGAGATTTTTATTTCCGTCTGCAGATGGATATTAAGCTCTATGAATGCTACACAAAATATTGAAATAGTAGATAGATAGTTTTACTAGCATGATGTCAAGTTTCTGATCATTTTCTATATGAATTGTGTTATGTTCTCTACTAGAAAACTAAAGCTTGTTGCCACATGAAGATGCTCAAACATAATCTTCCAGAAGCATGCACACAATTTCAAGTTTTCAATTAATCAGAAGCATGTCCATAACTTTTCGCCCTGGTAGCCCAGAGAAATTTTACAAACCAAACACAGAAAAGTGCAGTCCAGACGACTTTAGAACGACCTTATTCCTTACCAAACACACTATAAGAGGCAGTGACAACAGTAAAACGTTATGGAGTATCAAGTTAGCAGAATAATACAAGGATGAGAAGTTTCTTTAAACAATGTTCTAACATGTGGTGATCACATACTTGAAATAGGCATATTGTAGAATGTAGCACGAGTCATGAACGCCAATCTTCCTGATTCCTTATGTCGAAAGTCAACTGCCACTACTGTAAGGTTCCTCCCACTTCTTACTACGGATGCATTGATAACTAGTTCAGACTGAGTTGAAGAACCCCAACAAACAATTTTAAGAACAAAAACAAAGTCAGCTACAAAGGAAAAGAATCTTCAATATATACAATCTTCTATCAGTTCTTTTTAATTTATAACAGTGAATCTTCGTGCTTTTATCACACAAATGGAAGCTACATTATATGCTTCAACATTTGAACACGGATGTTAGCAAAATAATCATGAAGTTACATCAATGTTTGACAGGAATCTACAAGTGGTCATTGTTATCTCCTTCCATTTTTCTTTCTTAGTTTGTTCATGTTATACCTCTTTAGTACCTCAGAGATTATCAAATTTTCATATTTACTGTTACCAATTGTACCGTACTTTAGAGGTACGACAATCTTGATATTTTACTATACTATTTAAAAGAAAAGGCTAACTGAAACAGAGATGAAAACGTTTTAATTTCTAAGCATGTTTACTGCTATTTCAGTTATAGAATGAAAAGAGAGACTATTAGATAAAATCAGAACAGAAAGACCTTATGTGGAGTAGCAGAAAGATAAGAAATGCTGAGTTCTCCGAGGAAAATAT
Organism: Plantago elongata; assembly: GCA_036897095.1. Classification (NCBI taxonomy): domain Eukaryota; kingdom Viridiplantae; phylum Streptophyta; class Magnoliopsida; order Lamiales; family Plantaginaceae; genus Plantago; species Plantago elongata. Next base: position 10,545 of record JAYMSP010005547.1, on the reverse strand, counting down.
CTTTGTCTTTTCCTACAACTGTTCGAGCACAAGCAGTTGCAACCCTCGTGGCCACTGCCCCGACAGCACCTCCATGCATTCCACCATACCGATTCTATATAGAAACATACCATAAATGAAAACAATGCAAATATGACATGGAGAAGCAGACTGATAGACTATGTAAATATTAGGTAGAATATTTAGCATAACAGTAGTCTAGTTAGAATAGAATTTCCACTCTTTCATAGATGAAGCCGTGACTTCTTAATTTTACTAGAACAATCACTATGACAAAGGTGCTCCACAAACAAAGAACCAACTACTTAATTTATTCACTAATTTTAAAGACATGGTGCTTCCGTTCAAATGCACATTACGAGGTTCAAGACTGTTTGTCTTTGCAAAAAAGGATCCACACCTTCCTCACGACCTCACTTGTACTATGATAACCCCCTTTTTATGACTCTTTATCACACAACATCCATACTTTCTACCTTAACCACCAAACATAAGCCTGGCCTAGCAAGATGCTTCAGAATGCAGGCCGAAACCTCTAATCTAGCATATAGCTCTTCATCACTAAACATCCATCATCAATTGTACAACATATATTAGTGGAAATGATGACCCTATATAATTTAGTATGACATCCATCATCGTCAACAAACCGAGAATTATAATCTACACCAGAGCAAAAAATAAACTAAATTGCTCTGGCATTATCAGCCAATATGGTTCACAGGAACCATTCCCAGAAGAGTGAGCTCATAAACTCTGGTGGCCTTGTACCAAAATTCCTTAAAGTTTAGATCAAATTTTACCAGCAACAACAAGGCAAAACACCCTTAGGCTAATTAAACTAAAACAATAGAAAATCTCAATTTTTAAAGCAGCAAGACATCTTCTTCTATTTCTAAAAGCAAACTTGCTTTTGACCCATTATTGTATAGGAAAATCTGACGAGATAAAAGATTACAACTTTTTAAGTAAGATCTTAACACATAGTACCTCAAAAGCAAGATCTTGGAAAAGAAAGAGGGTTAGCTAGCTACCAAGATTGGAGCTTTGACATTGAGAAGGCAAGAGAGCTTTCCGCGTTGTACATAAGTGAGCTTAAGACCACCACCAATAAGGTGAGAGAAAGAATCTGTAACATTGTGCTCTGGTTTTATTTGTTGACGAACACCCTGAGCTTTCATGAAAGCAGACATTATATCGACCATTTCTGGAGGTGTATCACCCGGCAGTTGCACTGGTTCGCTCATCGGACTCTCGTCGGTTGTTGTTGTTCTGCCCATCGATGCTTTCTGATTGGTTTTTCGAATCGAGTAAAGGCACCTATTCAGTTTTTGCACAAGTAATGTGTCAAACTGTTAATCACTTAGGGGGCTGATTGACCCAAATCGTTCCATTTTACTACATTGATTTGGCCTAAAATACAATACTCTATTTCAATTTCATTCCAAATACAATTTCACCAAATTCTATCCAAATGATCATTTGAGTGTCATGTCAATCAGCCCCTTAATTAATATTTTGAATCATCTATTATTACTAATTTTAGAGAAAATAAAATATTAGTAATGGTAGATAGATAAGGGTTTCCCACCCCGACCCGACACATTAAAAAACTGACAAAAAACTCACCTCGTAAATAAATATTCAACCCCCGAGAAAAAAGATATTATCATTTTACAAATATATTTTCTTACATATATCGATGAGTATTGGCAAATTCAATTTTAATTGTATAGACTCGTTTAAAATATAAGGAGGGTGAATAGATATAGTGAGACGTACATGCCCCTCGCTTTTGGTTATTGTAATATTAGAGGAGACCTATGTAAGCAACTGTCTCCTATTGAAATCAAGCGGACTCTTTTTCTTGGATAAACTCATTATCATTTTTATTTCTATTATGATAACTTTTTGCCCAATATTGAATATATATATCAAATTCACCTTAGTATTATGCTTTTTGGATGATACTATATACCATTTATGACGTTACCGAAACCCATATGGACCTTTAACTTTTTATGAATATTTCATGTAGGAATCGTCAGTGAAAAGATTGGCAAAATGAAAAGAAAAAAAAACCAAAAGTATTGAGGATCAGGCCCCATATTGTACCCGTTTATCACTTATTTAGGGCACAAAACTATGTAATCAATATTTAGAGTAGCGTGTAAATCGAGATTGATCAACCTTGACTTCCGTGGAGATCGCATACAATCATAATTTGCTTGAATATAATAAATATCTTACTAAGATATTAAGATGAAGCTGAAATATACTCCATCCATCTCAATTTCAAATTTATATATTCCATTCATTTTGGACCATCTCTCTTTTGCTCCGCCTCCCTCTCCCTCTCCCTCAATTAAGTAGTACATATTTTTACTATTCTAGTAGTTAGGTCAAATAATTTTCGCCCAATCATTTATTACCCATTTCACGCCTCCACTCCACCTCGTCCTCACCCGCCCAATTGATCACCTACACCATTTAATCCACCACCTATATCTCATCTCCACCACCGATTTCTCATCTCCACTTAAACACCCGTCCACCATCCACCCGTCTTAAATGCGAACCCTGCCCGCGGTAATTTTAGAACAAATAAACCTGTTACGGCCAGAGATTAGTACAACCCACTGTAGGCCGGTCGGTTTTAGTTTTGGGAAATAACCTAGCATACTATACTCACTCACGTACATGCCTAGTGTTCATGTTAGAGTTTGGTGACAATGAAGCACAACTTTGTTGGTAATACGCTTCCTCTCAAACCAATAGGTAGGGGGTTTGAGTCACCTTTACCGTTTCAAAAAAAATAAATTTGTTAGAGTTTGGTATATACTACACCAGCAGAACAGGATCCCGAAAATAACCTAACTCATCATCTGATAAGAGCACGTCATGTTTAACCCGCAATACATCATCTTCTACAATAAAATTTCAACTAAATTTTATTTACAAAACAATTATCTTCGATTTTTACCTTACTTTCACTTCATATTTACTTTTCCAATCAAATTAATAATTTTATTAAACTTAGAAAGTACTCCCTCCGTTCCATTAAATATTTTCATTTTTTCATTTTGAATATTCCATTAAAAACTTTTAATTTTCGGTTGTGGAAATCTACTATCTTCACTATTAATATTTTTATTTTTTATTTTACTTTTTACTATACACTTATTATATTATCTATATAAACCATGTTGTTGCTCAAACTTTATAAAGTTTGTGCAAGAAAAAAAATGAAAAGAGATTTATGGAACGGAGGAAGTATCCCACATCACTTACTTGTTACACACATCACTCTTTATTCTTACACACCATTACATAAGACCATCCGCAATGGTGACGCGTCGTCGCCACGTCAAGAATTTTTTTTAATTTTTTTAAAATTTTTTTTATTCACATATTATTCATATAATAAGAGTGCTTAGATGTTGAAATTAATGAAATTGCATTGTTTTAAGTAGTTTTATAATTTATTAAGGTTTAAAATTAAAAAAAAATATTTTTTATTTTGCTAAAAACATATTTAATATATTATAATAGTGTTTAGAAGTCGAAATTAATAAAATTGAATTATTAGAGATTGTTTTACAATTTTAAGTTTAATTGAGAGAGAAAATGAGTTCGAGATGAAATGATCCAAAAATAATTAGAGTGATCTCTATTTGTAGATCTCGAAGAGACGAATCCGTTGGGAATTTTTATATATTTTTTACATTTATATTTTTCGAGTTATTCGTGTTTGAAAGTGGATAAAATATAAAGAAACAAAACAAAAACAAAAAGAGAAAATGGGAGGGAACGGGTGCCGATTGGCTGCTGCCAGGCGCCGTGGCATGGCGCAATTCTTCTCGCCGCGCCTGTTGGCGCGGCGAAAAGAGCCCGTTGGGGCGCCGAAGGCGCACCGTCTGGCACGACGGGGGCCCCATTGGGCACGGTCTAACAACTCCATAAATTTGTAACTCTATTCCGAATATTATTTTTTATAATTCACTATTCATCAACTAAAAGTTTTACACAACACTATTTTTAACTCTATACCAAATCACATGTGAGATTTTTTATTGGATTATCAATTTAATAATACATGACACATATATTTATTTATAAAAGAATCTTCCTTGTTTAATCTGAACTTGAAAGTTGAATTTTGTAAGTTATTGTCTTTGTTTATCAATTATACATTATACACTATGCATTATATGATATTCTATAAGGTATTAAAATTAAATATTAAATGTAATATCTCCAAGTGATAAAGTTAATGTTTAACTTACATAAAAGTCATGTATTCAATTTATGATGATGTAAAAATTTCATTTTACTTATCTTGTATATTTTTATTTTATTATTATTACTTTTAAGGCCAATTGAAATTATACATCGGGCACATAAAATTCTGGCCGGCGCGCCTTAAACTACAATGGATGTTTGCATTATATTAGAAATTGAGTTAGTTGAAATTGTTGTGTCTGAAAAAGATTATAAAAATTAAAAGTGATTTATATATTTTTCTACCTCATAGATTTGATTCACTAAAAATTAAGTTGACATACTGATTACACTCAAAAGAATGAAGGATAATTAAAACTATAGAAAAGTAATTAATTTTAACATGTTGTTTTTCATTAAAAATTTTATTTTTTGATAGATATGATTTATTTTGTTCTACACTTTCATCATATTCTAAACATAAAAAAACACTTTGGCTAGGCTATTATTTTCTAGTCCACATACATTTTTACCCACGACTTTACATATGTGGTATGGTGAAAAATTATAATTAATTTAGCAGGGCCATAATTTATCTGAAAATCTATTAGTATTAATTTAACTTAACTTCATGTAAATATCTTTAGATTTTGTTTAATTAGTTTTATATCATAAATAAGTTCAGTTCACTTTTGTTTAAACGAAAACAACAAAGTTTAATTCTCTATTTAAATGATAAAAAGGGTGAAATAAATTCTACCATGATCGATTTACTTATTACACTAAAGTTCCTAACATTTATATAGGCAGTAAAGAAAATATCAAATCATATTATAATTTACAAATGTATATTTAAGTGGTGGTCACATGGAAATTAAATAACAAAGAACAAAATATATATATACAATTGTATAGTTTAAAAAATATTTTCATCACTATACAAAAATTATTTCGTCCTCACATATTCCTCCATATTCTTCTTCCATAAACAAATATTACTCACACTTTTTTTCTAAGTTCTCGTTCAAAAACATGTACTTAAAATTTGATCAAAGAATCCCTTTTATACAAATTCTCAAGCAAGAATGATGGTCATGATTCACGAAAGTAGGAGGGTTAGTGCACTTCTGTATAAATGAAGTGCTACAACACTCTGAAATTGTAAATGATTTTGTCTCTCAATATTTGTGTTATACGGACTTTTTAATATTATTTGGTTTAAGAATTATTATATTTAGGTGTATAATTGTTATTGTGTTTATATTATTTTTAAATATATGTGGAGATTTGGAAATTGATAGTTAAAGAATTAAATGTAATGAGTGTCACATGCAGGAATTGATCTTTGATCTTAAGTAAGTGAAGGTAAACACAATCACCTTTCATTTTTTTCCTAGCCAATCAAAACATTTCGTTTTCCGAATCAAACACAAAAATTGACCAATATAAGCTCGTTATTAAATAATGTGGATTGCCTCGAATGACTCCAAACCTTTTTAATTTATATATTATATAAATTTAAAAGAATAATTTTTATTCTCTATTCTAACATAAGACTTTAACATCAAATGAATGTGAGAATTTATTTAATTTATTTGATTTGTTCGACAACTAAAATATAAACATAGAAAGTATATAATGGCTACAGTAAAAAAATCTATTATCATTTCTCCACAATCATTACTCATTTATTTGGAGTAACTCACGAATTTTATACTCCTCAAGTTCTCCTATTTATAGTTACATAATAACTATAATCACGGTTATTATATCCCTCCTCTTTTATTCTATTTTTTCTTTTCTTTTTTATTTTCAAACATTAATATTTACAAAAATATAAAATAAAAAGAAATAGAAGTTATATCAATTTTTAATTTTTTTCGTTCTCTACAAATAAAGATCATGACTATATTTCGAATATTATAAATTTTACAATGTTATAACTTTTATTTACGTCAAATATAAACTTTTAATTGAATTGTTTAATTGAAGGGTGAATTTCATCTAGACCCTCTCTTAGATTTTTGAATTATAGTTGGATCCCTATTAGTTGAACAATACTAATAAAGTCCCTGTTAGATTCACAATTACATCTAAATCCACAAATATGACTTTTGGCGGATTAATACCTGAAAAAGTTATTTTTACCCCTCTTCCATTATCATATTTCAAAAGTAATCAAACAGGCTTAACTTATAGGTGCCACGTGTGCACTTAGATGTAATTGAAGTACAACTGTGAGTTCTTACATATAATTAAAATCAGACCATTATTTTTATAAAAAATATTTTAAAATATATTACTTTTCCATGAATTTTAAATTTTTTGTTGAACCATATTGTTTAAAATAAATATGAATGGGTCCAATTTGAACAACATAATTTTTTACTAGAACAATTTTACAAAAATGACATGAGTAAAAAAAAAACTAATAATAAAAGTTAAAAGGGGAATGAAAAATGACGCTTCCATATTTTTTATCTACAATGAAATTAATGCAATTTTATTTTTTTAAATATTTTTTAATTCTTTTTCTCTTTAAAGTTTTTGTTTATTACGTTTCCTTTTTGTGTTTTGAAATTTATGTATAATTTTTATTTTTGTTAGTAAATTTGGATGGATATGAAATTAGCAAATATTTACAGTATTTGCATTTTAGTCCAACGCATTTATGTATTTTCTAAAGTGACACGTGTGACGTAAATAAGTTGACAAGTGTGATATGGTATTTAAATTGGATAATAATGCATATATAACCAATTTCATACGATTTACAATTTATAACATATTTATAACAATAAACATAGTTGTTTACATTAATAATATTTTGATGAAAATTAATTAATAATTCATTATTAAATAAATGACAATGCATATTATGTATGTTGTATATATGTTAAGACTGGATGCAATAAAAATCAAACAATGAACAATTAATCATTTAGCAACTTAAAATTAGAGTATTTAAAAAGAATGGGTAAGGCCTTGTTTGTTTGCACATTATGTTAATATAACAAATATGTTGGTCAACTCAAATTCCGCTGAAAGGACCAAACTATAATTGTTGAACTAACATGGATTTAAATGCAATTGAGGCTTCTAACAAGGGGGGTATTGTTGGTCCAGATAACGACAAAGGAAAAGACTAGAGGGAGGGGTGGGGGTGAATAGTCTTTTCATACTTTTGTAGATAAAGACGATTTCTCTGATACTTGTAGGTATTTGATACTTATAATCAAAGAGAGGAAGTCTTTATGCGATAGATAAATGAGTTTGTGCTTAGCAAGAGTAAATGTGTGTGTCTGTTGCTGAACTGTAAATACAGAAAGTAAATGACACAACAAGTATAGTGGTATATGGAGGTGGCGTAATCCTCCAACTAATCCACTCGGCCTTTAGATGCCTAGAATCCACTAGAACAGATAATTGAATTCTCCTTACAATTGATCCAATTCTAAGATTCCTATAACAAATGGTTCCCAACCAAATGTTCCCCAGCTCCTAGAGCCAGGTACTTCATGTACTCAAGATAACCTTGGAGTTATTCCTTGATTTACCAAATCAAGTACCTCTTGTACGCCACGCCTTGACGGTGTTGGTTATATGTTGATTGTCAGGTAAACTTCTCTTTATAACTTTTCAGCTATGTTCAGAGAGCTTGAAGGAATGTCACTACTAAATATACTTGTCCAGTATATAGTAGGTTCTCCTTTACTGACCTAAGTTTGTGAGATTTGTTCAAGAGAATGAATCTCAGATAGTTTTCCAATAATTCAACTCTTTCACAAACTACACTACTTGTTGAAGGATCGGGATACTTAGAACTACTAGTGAATTCTCGAGCTTGTTAGTCGCAACAGATAGCTTGGAGAATTGTAGTAAGAATGCTTGATAGAATACTTGCTTAAGAGAATACTTGCTTGATAGTTGATATGATCGTAGTTCGTGTGTGTATTTCTCAGCTTCTAAGTGGTGATATTTATAGACGAATTTGATAGTCGTTTGAATAGTATCAGTTAGACATATTTCAAATTCAATCCGTTTATATCTTGAAATTAGTACTCCATGCGTATATCTCTTTTCAGAGAGTTCGCAGAAGGATAGTGACATTTTTGTCCAGCATTAAATGTAGTGTACTATATTTCATCCTGTAGTCTCAACAGATGCATGTAGCTTTCTGAAGCATCACATGTTCCATCTCTCAGAAACTTATTGTCTCAGAAACTTGTTGTGACTTTGTTTTGTGAACAAAACACAAGTCTTTACATGACTTTCTGGAAGTAACAATTTGAGGAGACTTTCTTCCTTTGTCTTCAGATACCTTTGTGCAAAAGGTCTTCTCCTTTGCTTGGATGCCTCCTTCTTGCTCTTCTTCGACCTAAATAAAAATTACATTCAGAGACCTAACATCCTATTACAAGGTTTCTAAAAACTATCACACTTGGTGTATTTCTTCCTTACAATGGTCAAGAGACCTAGAGTACTAAACATCTTTCTGAAACTAGGATAAGTCATTGTGCTGAGTGATCAAAATACTAACATATATTCCTAACAAAATTTCCCCCTTTTTGATCAGACAACAATGACTATAACTAAAGTCCTATTACAGATTGAAGAAGTCAAATTTCCAGCACTTAATCTTTTAAGAATGATATAGCAGTTAAGTTCATGTAAGTGCAGAAAGTAAGACATCAATCAAATCACAAGGAGTGATCTTTGCTGACAAGTTATCTTCTATTAAAGTATCTGAGAGTATGATCATCAGATTTAACAATTACAGAACAAAGATAACTTACAAGATTATATCAAATGAATATGTAAAGGCCGCAAAATTCGGTACGCATTAAAAATTTCCTTAAAAATTAATTCCAGGATTTTAAATGGAAGTAGGAATATTCGAGTTAATTTAAAGAAGTAATCGACGCGCGAAAACGTCAAGAAATTAGTAATGAGCAATAAATAATAATAAAATAATAAACATAATAAAAATATTTATTTTATTTTTGGTACGGCTTAAGTTCGACTCAAGGATTGTCCAGGAATCAGTTTCGTAATTTTCAGAAATTTATTCGCAAGCCGTTCGGGATCCAGAAGATGCCATATATATTTACTTAGTAAATATACAGTGGACTCAGTTGGCTCCTTTCTTTTCTTCAACACAAACCAAAACCGTGTTTCGTTTTTTCCACCAAATCTCTCGATCGACCCCATCTTCTCCGGCTCCTCCTTCAATCTGCCCCCTCCGCGCCAACCAAGCCGATTCCGACCGATTTCCGCCGTGAACCAGCAAGCCCATGCCGGGACATGCCAGTCGACGCGTGGATCGGCATGGAAGACGGGTGTCATCTTCCCCGTTCAAGCACCGCCGTGCCTCGGTTATAAATACCGACGGCCCGTGCCATTTTTCTCCCGTCTCCTACGAATTCACAAGTCACAGTTACACCACCCCTCAATTACACTGTTTCTCCCTCCTCCTTCTCCACTCTCGGCTGTTCTCTCCGCACGCCGCCGCTTCACCATCGCAACGCCGCCTCTGTTTCAATTCTGCCCCGACTCCGGTTAGTATGAAAATTGCGAATTAAGTTGTTGTTGAAGCTTGGGTAGTATAAACGCTGTAAACATTACTAATCGCAGTTAAAACTGAAAGTTTCCATTGTTTAATTGTATACTGAAAGTTGTTGTTGATAGCACACTGTTTCACTAAGCCTACTGTAATTTATACAATTTTGGTTATTGGTATATTGTAGAAGTTAGTTTGTATATACTGCAGTAAATTATTGATGGGTGTATGATGCTGATGGTTGGAATAGTAGATGCCGAGATGGGAATGGCAATAGGATTATAGTAAACTACAGAATGGTTGGATTTATTATGTATACTCTGCAGTGATATATAGGAGTAGGAATGAATACTTGTTGATTGCAAGTATACTGTAGTTGCGTCCATAAGATAAGAAGGTTAGGTTCTTATTGACACTTAAGTACACTACAGCTGATGCCAAATTAACAAGAAAAATGGGATACAGTAGTAATATTGGAGTACTGCAGTTGTGAGAAGATTAGGTGCCTCGTCGGGTTGAAGACTGTAAATTAGTAGATAGGATAAGGGAAGACGAATGTGAGTAACTAAATAATACAAGCGATGGATTTCACTTAGTTAAGATGTTTAGTCTCTGCGGTTGGGTAAATATTAGTATAATGGCGGTAACTGGCAGGTAGGCTGTTAAACTAAACCGGATGGTCATAAGTAGCCTAGTATGAATAAGGTGGAGTTAGAAGAATGTAGCACGTCTTCATTGAAGATATGGAAAATAAACGTAATAAT
>JAYMSP010005546.1:0-13428 GCA_036897095.1 Plantago elongata | reverse complement strand
CTTATTATAGGTTTACGCAACATTAACGCTTGGGTACTCTTTCCCTGCCATGGGTTTTTTCCATTGGGTTTTTCTATGGTAGGGTTTTAACAAGGCATGCGGTTGCAACCTTGGGCTTTTTGCTCAAGGGTAGATAGGGGCTTTCTTTGTTCGCTTTCGATTTTGCATTTATTTTCTCTCTTGAATACCCGCCTGTGGGTTCAACTTGGGAGTCTTCTTTAATTTCTTGTGGTACTTTTCATTTTTTTCTTAATACAAAGTTCAATTCATTGAAAAAAGACAATCTGGTCAGATCACTACCTGGGGTAATCCTACTACATGTTGTAGTCTCATCAACATTCAATGGAATGCTAAATCTAGAATGAACAGTCCGACCTCCGGAAAGAAGTGACGAAGCTATACCACTCGAAACAATCGGTAGTATTATATCACGCCTACCACGCAATGCATAGCATAATGTATTCCATAGAAATGTCTTGCCAGTGCAACCATAACCGTGGAGAAAGAATATGTTGTCTTCATTGGAATCCACAACATTCATAATAGTATGGTGCACGTTCTTTTACTCATCATTCCGATACGAATAGAGACGATTGTGATGTGCATTCATCTTGGAAATATTATACGACGTCTCCTCATAAATCAAGTTATTCATACCATTATTTGTCACTACATTGTGCGGAACATGCTTACCTTCAACATCCATTCCTCTTAAGGAAATCTTCGACCTCAACAAGAGCAAAATTCTTCAATTGCTTATCAGTTAGCTGTAACACAAAAATTAAACAAGACATGTTTATTAAATAAACAAAAAACACTATTGTATGTAATCTAACTAGGGTTATTCAACTTTTTCCTAACATGGTACTGTATGTCATCGGTAAGAAACTCCCACGTACTTTCCCAAACATGACATGGTCTTGGCATGCTCTCATAATGAATAAGGATGGAGAACAAATGTCTCAAGAAGCGACCCGATCCACAAAAACTCGCTTCCTTAATATCATGTATATACTCATTGTCATCATTAAGAAGTCATAGAGTGTAGCACCCATCACGGTAAGAAGAATGAACGACCCCATGAGATCCTCGAAGTATATGATTATAGAATTTATGAATTTAAGGCAGGATTAAAATATTATTATGTACTCAAAAATTAATAAAGTTCTATATATATACCACATGAAATGTGTTCACATTGTACTATGGAATTTTTGTGAGTTGGGATCCTTGTGTGTTGAGCATAAATAAGCTAGGTTTAAAATACTAAATTTAAATGGTGCTATATTCTTCCAACCTTGTTATTGAACACCTTTCTATCTTTCCAAACTTTTGATTGGGTCCCCACACGTAGTACCCAGGAAACTCAACATTGGTACTTATATGCCTCTGGATATGTCTTGTTGACCTCCATCCACATAAGGAATTCGAATTTTTGTGACGTATGTCCGAAAAATTTAATGAAAACTTGAGTTGAAACAATTCATTTTTAAGGTTTTAAAATTGCCACCTAGGATTTGACTTGTTCTAGTATATGTCTTCTTTGAATATTCCATCATCTTTTATTATATGTATAGATTACAATAACATAAGTGCACATGGATAAAATTTTAAATGTTACATGCATAAATGTCGTTTAAAGTGATTATTGAAAATTTAAATTTAAATACTTGTTGCCATGTAATATGTGAATTTAAGTAATATGTGATTATAGAATTTATGAATTTAAGGTAGGATTAAAATATTATTATGTACTCAAAAAATTAATAAAGTTCTATATATAAAATGTGTTTACATTGTACTATGGAATTTTTGTGAATTGGGATCCTTGTGTGTTGAGCATAAATAAGTTAGGTTTAAAAAATTAAATTTAAATGGTGCTAATTCCACAAAATTTCTCCACCTTAAGTATAAATGTCGTTGGAGATAGGACCATCTTATTGATACATATTCAATTAAAAGTTTAGTGACTGATTGGGAAGCGATTTGAATTGGAAAATGCCCATTCAAATATCATGTTTTGTAATACTGTTTTGTACACAAAACATGCTATTTGAATAGACACTTTCCAATTCAAATCGCTTTCCAATCAGTTCATTAAACATTGTGAAGTGTGAAGTTTATGATGTTCGAAATATAGTCATGAGTGGTCTGTATTGGTAGATGATAAAAAAAATATGAAAATTGGTATAACTTTTATATTTTTACATTTTATATTTTATCAAATATTAATGATTGAAAATAAAAGGTAAAAGGTAAAAAGAAGAATAAAAGAGGAGACGTAAAATATAGTTGTTTAGAAAGTTTGTATCTATATTTATTGCTTGTATTGGATACTAAGAACTCATTTACTTACCTTCCATGATTTTCCATTTATTAGTTGGCTTGAAAAATAAAAAATATTGTAATAAATTATCTTATCCATTCTTTATTTTAATCTTATATAAATTGAAATGAATAACAACTTGGCTTTATAATATATACATACATAGATATCTACTAATGTATTGGATAATTGGATTAGTATTCTCTCGACCTCGCTCACTCTCCAAGTAATCTAGGTAATAACTAACTTCTGAACCCTGAGGATCAGGACAAAGAAAAACGGATTGAATTATTTTGTGCAGAATATTCTAAGTAACGTTGTTATACTCCTCAAGATCTAAACACTCTTATGGGATGTTGTTTTTCCCATGTAATTTGCGGAACGAATTACCAAGCCTTATGCCACGTTAGGGCGGTTTTGGTGCTCAAAAGAGCGGGTTCGCCCATTGAAGGGTAGGGTCGTGGATAGAGGATGACCTAGCCGGTACACGCAACACGGTCGAGTCAATGGAAATAATATTCGCATAATTAGGGTTAAGCCCTAGAGTCATTTATACTTGCTACCTGACAGAAGTATTCCATGTAGTCAAGAGTTCTAAAGGAAATAAATAAGTAGAAGAAATTTGCTGAAATAATTAAAGAGCTACCTGCTTTATCATCTAGAGATAATCTAGGGATTTTCCTGATTACTCTAGATCTCTGACTCTAAAAATATGCTAGAAAGATACTAATGCAATAAATGAGAATAATAGAAGTAAATAGAAGATACTCTATCGATATTGGGCCTCTTGGCGAACTCTAGCCACTTCCATTAGAGCGGGCCGAACTAGAACTTGAAATAGTTCCAACAATCCCCCTCTCCCCCGAAGACGAGCCTTGTCTCCAAGGCTATACCGAGCTGCACTGTCTCTTTGTGCCCGATGTTCCCTTGTCTGCAGCGCAATTGTGAACCTTTGCCTTTCCACGCCTCCTTGCAGTGCTCACCACGAGTCGTGTTCTTCCTCTTCACTGGAGATGTCAATTACCTCCATGGAGTGAACGCTTGATGTTGGCAGTGTTGCAGATTTGGAGAAAGTGCCATGGGTGCAGGAGTATCCCAGGATAGGGGCTCAGGTGATGGCGGTGGATTGCCGCAACAGCCAACAGTACGACATCGAGCCAGTGGAACCGCCACGAGTCGAATGTCTTCTATCAAACCCCGAGCCGCCCTGTCTCCATTTAGCACAAGCACCTCGCCATCTACAACGACACACATTGTCTAATTGGCAAAATCAAACGCAACATGCCCACTGGACGCTAACAATGGTAACCCTAGCACGACATCGTCAGTCAACCCACCATATTCGAGCTCGTGTAGTGAAGCTTTGAATGTTATCCCCTGAAAACATATAGGTAAAAAGGGACAAGCATAGTTGGTAGTCATGGGATGTCCGCTAGCAGCTTGCAACTCTAGCTGGATCGGAACCTGTTCCCTGTAGAGATCATACCTTTCTACAAACTCTTGATTGATAAAGTTACAGCATGAACCTGAGTCCACCAGAATTGAAGCTGGATGACCGTTAACCTTACCAGTGAACTGTAGTGGATGGACCTCACCTCGGTAGTCCATGTCCGGCCCTCCTCCGATGAAGTTGAAAGCCGGAACCCTCCGGTTCATCGCATGTGCCCTAGTCGTGTATGGATAACCACCAATCGGGCCCCTACTTTCTTCGAAACTACCTAGGGTTCTCCCCCCCCCCCCCCCCAGCTTGGCGACTCATAACGAGCCATCTCCAATGTCGCCAAGAAACCTTTCTAGCCCGGTCCCCTCACTCGTAGTCCCGCCCCCCTCTGTCATCCCCTCGTCTTTGCTCAGACCATTGAACCTGGATGTTCCAGAGCTAACCACTGACCTCCCCTTCATCCTGCCGCCTTCGATGCGCCTGGCCAACCCTGCACATGCCGATGCATTGCCACCCGCTCATGGTGAGTTGTTGGGCACGTGGTTGGCACGCGCATGCGCTTGTCTTGCGCTCGGCCTCCCCCTTTTTCTCTGACGTCCTCCGCCCCTTATCCTCCTTCTTCCCCGGCCCCTTCTGTTGCCCTCCGCCTCTTCTTCCCCTTCTTCCCCGTCCTCCACTCACTTCTCTCCTCCCTTCTCGACTTCTTCCTCCCCGCCGATTTCCTCTACTTCTTCTTTGTCCTTCTCCTTCACTCTCATCGAACCCGTCTCCCACATACCTTCGATCGAGCCTCCTCTGCCAATCTCCATAGCCGCCTTCACCCGTGCAACCATCGCACGGATGTCGAGTCCACCAATTCCGAAACTCGCTTCCTCACGGTTGGTGATGGAAGCACTCCCGAGGTATCGTCCTGCTCTGATACCAATTGATGGGATGTTGTTTTTGCCATGTAATTCGCGGAACGAATTACCAAGCCTTGTGCCACGTTAGCGCCTGTTTTGGTGCTCAGAAGTGCGGGTTCCCATTGAAGGAGTAGGGTCGTGGATAGGGGATGACCTAGCTGGTACACAGAACGTGACCGAGTCAATGGAAAAATCTGTCTTCATTAATATTCGCATAATTAGGGTTAAGCCATAGGGTTCTCTTTATACTTGCTACCTGACAGAAGTATACCAGGTAGTCAAGAGTTTTAAAGGAAATAAATAAGTAGAAGAGATTTGTTGAAATAATTAAAGAGCTACCTGCCTTATCATCATCTAAGGAGAATTTAGGATTTCCTGATTGCTCTATAACTTTGGTCTAAAAATATGCTAGAAAGATAATAATATCATAAATATAAAATAAATAAATAGAAGATACTTAAACTTCTTGATGAACTCTAACCACTTTCATTAGAGTGGGAGGAAAGTTTCGAAGATGATGTCTACTTTGATTTGGACATATAAAATAAATAATCTATTCAACTTAAAGAAAGCTAGCTCGACATATAGGAAACTGCTATATGAATTTATACATCTCATCTCAGTGTTTTTGAAACCACGTGTAATGATCATACTCCTATAGTCCTATATATATAACTAATGATAAGGTAATTTGAACCTTATATATGAAGGATTAGAGTACAACATGGGCCATGGTTTATTAAAGTTCTTGGCCATTTGTGGAACAATTAGCTATAGTAAATTAAATTAAATGACGTACCAATTTGCAATACATGTTGGGTGGCAAATGGCAAATGGCAAATGGCAAACGGCTTTCGGTGGGCGTTTCCATATTTCTAGAAACAAAACAAACATGCATTTCCAAATTCTTTACTGTGCATCATTTTGGAATTTGGACTCTCTCCGTATCTATTAAATCGAGCTAGCTCAACACTCACCCACAGTTTAGTTTCCAATATTCTACTTGAGACACACTTTGATATCATATCATATTATGTTGGGGCTAATGTTATCCTGATCTTGTAATAGCGAAGTAGGATATTTTAACAACAAACTTTTTGTCTACGATTATATCCATATTTTCAGAATTAAACTGATTATCATTCACTCAAATAGTCTATCATGTAATAATGAATAATTCATATATAGTATAATAAGAAAATTTTATATTTTATTCGTACACCTTATAAATACTAATAGAACCACACGAATTAGATAAATTTTGGGTTTAGCATAAGATAGTTGAAAAGTTAAGTTTGAGAGTGGTAATTGAATTATTCATGAAAGAGTTGATTTTATGTTTCCTTACCGTCTATGAAAGGACCAAGAATCTTAATTAAATATGAAAATTCATATCACAATTAGTATATAAAACATTACACTTGAAGTGATATGGATTTACAACTATTCTTTAGTAAATTCTTCACAATAGAATGATTTGCATGCCTCGTGTAAAAGTGAGATTGCCATTCTTTTTTACTCTCTCTTAATTTACAATTCGTGTAAATATTCATTTTCAATTTGTAAGAAGTTAAATGTAACGATTTAAGTATATAGTTAAGAAACCTTGTAATTAAGTTAATAGTTTAAGATAGAGGGAAAAGCATGCACATAGAAAAATTCTTATTCCTCATATACTCATAGTTTATGCAAATATAATTTATCATATTTGTATTAGTAGGGTATTGTGTAACCAATTATACACGTATTGATTCAGAAATAAAGGTAAAACCTACAAATCTATCAAATTTGTTTTGAATAGTGGATTCCTATCATGACACATAAATCGTAAAATAATTACTTCTGATTAGATAAGAAGGGATCAATTGGTGCAAGTGCATGCAACCTGTTTTGTTGGAATTCCATGGCTTACTTTAATTTTCACCAATAACATTTATATCTTTCATTACACACCCAACATGATGATTTGTATATAGTAATTGTTTCAGCTTTCAGGCCTGGGATTATTTATGTTTAACTCATATATAAATAAACCAAACCGCTTTTGTTCAATCTCGGTCTCTCCTCTCCTACAATGAAGGAGCTTTTACAATTTCATGCTTATTTTTAGCATAATGTCATTTAAGCATAAACACAGGGCTGATTAGGCCCCACTCGAAATTTAAAAAAGTCCTTTTCAATATAAATATTTTCCTTAATTAATTTGTAATTTAGCCTCCCAAACCCCTTAAATAATTTCACATATATAGTTTCGCGCAGTTCGAATATTCGCCCTGCATACACATACATGTTATATAAACAAAATTTCCTCCAAATTAGTATTTATATATCTAATTTCAAATATATAGTTTAACTAAATATTAAATATAAGTATACATTTAATAATCCAAATTACTGTATAAGTAACTAAAATTGGACTTTTTAATATTTAATTATATTAAAGCATTGTTAAACTATATTATTTTTCTCCCAGGTTTATTTCATCTTTCTCCCAGTATCTTTCAATTCATCCAGTTCTCCAAACATATGTATATTTCCTAAAAAAATTAATTATTTTATAAAATTTTAATATTTACTACCAAATATCATTGAACAATATATTACAAGTATAATAAAATACGAAATATACATCATATTAATATTGCAAGAATCATTTAACATTGACTTACATGCATCATATAATACAAACATCAAATGTGAACATCATATAAATATATACTTCCTTCGTTCCGGGTTTATTTTTTACGGGTTGGACATAAATTTAAAGATAAAAGTGAATAAAGTAGAAGGTAAGTTGATAAAGTAGGAAAAAAGTGAATAATTATGGTGATAAAGCAGGAAAAAAGTGAATAAAGTATGACTGATATTGTATAAAATAAGAGATATATTTTTTTATGTAAGAGGTGAGAAGATGAAACCAAAATGAAATATGATCGAAGTGAGGGTGTTGGGGGTGGGGGGTTGGTTTTGAATTTTTCTGAAATTGGGACAAAACAATAGCAGTATCAAACTTTGGTTGGTTGGGGTATTCTAATCTGAAAGAGCGTGGATGATACTTGATAGGCCCAGAGTAATTTATAGGCTACACAAAAGCAAACTAATTAATTGGGCTTGATGCAAAGTCCTTAGAATGCTGGCTAACTATGGCCCAAAACTAACAAACATTAGGATTTAGGCGGGCTTGTCACTTGTGGTGCATGTGGACACTCACAGTTTGTCTATGTTAAATGGTGGAATCATATGCATCTTTCCTATTTAAAAAACTCTGATGTGTAGATATTTGAATACACCTTAATAATAGTTAAAAATAAAAAATAAAAAATAAAACATACTAATGTTAGAAAGTTATTAATGAAATGGTAGGACTCGAAGAGTATATGTTAGCTAAAATGTATAAATAACATCTTAGGACTTAACTCTATTTGTCTATGAATTGTTTATGAATATATATTCAATGTGTGTTTCCAATTAAGTGTGTTCTTGATTGTGTTAGTTGCCCCAATTTCTAGGTGAATTGGGCTAGTTATTCGATGGAGGTCACTCTATTTGAGCAAAACGCTTGATAGTTCACATACAAATTATCCCCAAATAACAGTTTTTTTAATCAATTGGTCATTGGCTCAAAGCTTGGATGTAAATCATGGGAGTAAAGAATTTGATGTGGAGCTCGATTCATATGAAGAAAGAACGACTATATGAGATGGTGGGAGATCCAAGCCATAATCAACGCCTTGTGGCTGCACAAAATATATCTCTCTTAATTGGATACGACCTCAAACATCTCTAATATAAGCGATTGTTTTAGACTCCCATTTTTCGGTGTCCACTAGGGTATATTGGAAATGTCTATTGATAACTCATTTATGGAGGTAATCGTTAAATATCCACTCACACTATTTCTCGCGATTATGAGGACCTCACTCTAGCCTATTATTATAACTGATAGAATTCAATCTCACCTAAAACCTCGAACTTATCAAGAGGTGTGAAACTAATTCACTTATATGTAGGCTCGTTTAAACCTCTTTGGAGAGGCCCAATGAGTTGATAATTAATACAAATGGAGATGACGACAGTAAGATTCGGTCCCTGAACCTTTTTAGGTTCGTTATACATGATATGATTCCATCAAATCTACAAGCTTGAAATTGTAGAGAAGTGCGATATCTAGTTATTTATATTAAAACTCCCTGTAGTGGTGGTCAATTTCAACCCTTTTGAGAGGTCACTCGAGTGGAGATTTAATATGAGGCGGAGATTGTCTCCGTGGAGATTCGAATCCAGGTTGAGCGTGAGCCAGAGGTTCTGATGCTATAATAGAATTTCATCTCATTTAAAAGCTCGAATTTGTGTCTATATCTAATGACCCGAACATTATTATTTTAAACGGGTATTAAATTAAATTAAACAATATAAATAAGTTTCAGTTCGTTTGACAACTTTTATAAACTTAAAACAACTTTGTATATCGTATTTCTTATCTTCTTGTATCGGCTCCCCTTTCCAAAACGTCGCTCATCAATCGGTGTTGCCAAGATCCGTGTCTATTCCGGCCGTATCACTAATACCCAATCGTGAAAAGTTGTGTGCTTTTGCACAAGTATAATTCTCACAATCAGTCGGTTTTACCAAAAACTTTACCATATCCGAAAAACCGAAGCAACATTGCGCACTATTTGCATCGTGGTCTTTGTCGGCGGACCTCAACTGCGGTGTCTTCTATCTATTAAGGTAACTGGCATGTTGATCGTCTGATTCATCTTCATGTCAATTAATAATGGGTTGCTTTCAGTACGTTCTCGTTTTGCTTCTCCATGTCCACATTTTGTTCCTTTTTACTTGTTAAATATTGTTAGAGTTATTATTAATCCTTGAGGTATTGTTTTGCTATTAGAGTTTGGTTTGTTGTTAAACATTTATTAATTTGATTCCATGTTTGTGGAATTTTTAGATAATCTTTCTTGATTCCATTGTGGTTTGTTTAATGGAATTTGCCTGGAGAAGACACCAGCCTCAATACAAGTTCTGTGAAGTTAAAAGAACTACAATAATAGGGCCATATATTTGTATGACATGTTGGAATTAGTTTAGGCAACAATGGTAGTTCTTAAACTCGGTGTTTAGTTTTGTTAAAACATGAATGGTGGTTAAACGAAACTGCTCCGTACGAGAAATTATATAATTTCTTCAACATGATTGTCAGTTTCGTGCTGGATAATTTTAAACTTGGTAAATTATCATTACGAAATAGTACATTGTTGCATTTTACTATGCTCAGATGAGGCAAAACCCCCGAACAAACAGGGCCACCATAGATTCAACATACCCATAAGATCTTCTCAACACAAATAACAATCTCTTCTGCTTGCCCTTTCACACACACATGACATAAAAAATCTCTGTATATGGAGCTGACTTCTAATA
The DNA here is from genome assembly GCA_036897095.1 of Plantago elongata. NCBI lineage: Eukaryota > Viridiplantae > Streptophyta > Magnoliopsida > Lamiales > Plantaginaceae > Plantago > Plantago elongata. The sequence goes on along the minus strand of JAYMSP010005546.1, from coordinate 3,335 downwards.
GTTTCTCCTGTAAGTTTGTTTTTCTTCGTTTAGTTGCCAAATGAACGTATGTGTATTTCATGTGGCAACATGATCTTGTAGCCTAGACTTCTTTATTTATGGTCCGTCACATAGGAGTTTCTTTTGGAATTTTGTACATACTGTTGCTAGGATGTACCTATTGTGCTTAAGTTTAGAGGAATAATTGAAACAGACTTGGGCATACCCACATCGTATCAAGAATTTCATTCACAGTCTTATCTAGCAATGGAAATTTGATTCTATTCACAATTGCTTGCTTCCTCTTCAGGTAATTAATTAATTAATTAATTATGGGTTACTTTCAGTACATTCTTATTTCGCTTCTTATTCTCTGTGTTTTGTACCTTCAACGTTTGACTTGTTACATATCGATGGAAACGCTAATAATCCTTGAGTTGTTTTACTGTTTGAGTTTCATTTAGTAGTTAGCTATTTTATTTATCTATTTAATTCCATGTTTTTGGGATTTGAAGATAAATGTGATTCCATTTTGTGGTTTGTTCTATGGAATTTGGTCTGGTACAAAAGGCTCCTTAATTTGAGTTATGTGAACATAAAAAATTGCAGCTTATAAGGCTCTATTTCTGTGACCAATTGGAATTAGTTAAGGTAGCGAAGATAGTTAATAACTTATATGTGTTGGTAAATTTACACACGCCGAGTTTAAGATCAGTACTATAATTAAAACTATGGGGCGAACACTTAGCACTAGAACAAAGATGGTTAAAACACAACTATTTTCAAGTCACAAAGAATTAGTTCCTTTATTCTGGCTTAAAATTGAACATGTAAGTATCATTGTTGTGGAAGTGGTAATTGTTTTTTTCTTTAGTTTTGAAGGAGCAGAACTGTAGATAATGGCAAGTGATGTGCTTCTACAATATATATAGCACATTGACAGGAGAAACAAGGAAAGGATGATTTTATTCAAGAGGCCCTATTGATATTCCGTTTGGTAAACTCGAAGCTCCCAATTATTACCTTTCCCGGACACTCAAGTGAGAACAAGTATGATCCCTCTTTGATCTGCATGCTTTTTTTTTTTTTTTGCTTATGATCATTAATATTCCACCACTCTTATATACATATTAGCAGAGCTAAATACATATGCTTTCCTTTGACTTCTATTTGTTTGATGGAAATCTATGACCTGGTGGTTGATGATGGTAACAACTAACAAATAGTTAAATTCGTTAGACTGAAAAAACTTAGAAGCAGTTTGAAGGAACCATACGGCTTGGTTGATGCTGGTGAATAATGTTAATTGTATCTGATATTCAATTGTAAAATTTGAACCGTGAATGCTCATTATATAAGTTGTGCGTTCCCTAAGCGCTCGGTTTTGCTCAGAATAATTATAAATGCCTGGGCTCTTTTTTCTACGTCTTGTTTTACTTGCATATATTCCACATGTCAAGAGAAAGCTTTCCTTAGTTTCACAATTTACATAAGTTATGTGCTTCCTTTTTTACATCCAGTGGTTTTGAAAATACCTTAGTACTTTGGTCTGGGAAAAGAAAATAATTCAAAAAACATGCAGGTTGTAAGGCAAACCTTTGATAGTGTAATTTGTTTTTCTATGTGATACATAACTGGCTTTAAGGGGACACTTCGATAGTGATAGTATACTGGGCTGCACTGGATAACTTCTTCTATAACATGTTTAATCTCAAATAGGTAGGGCCTTAAGTGATTACATCTGGTGAGCTTGTATATTTAGGTAAAAGGGGCTTCTTTTCATTGTCTTCGTGGACAATTCATTGTGCTATTTGTTACCACCTTCTCTTAGAGCCTGTTATTGGAGGATAAATATGATTGTTTTATATTGCTGTAGTAGTACTCTGCTTATCTCTAAAATAGCTTGATCATTATGGGGAAGGACTTGGAAGGCTTATGCTCGGAAATCGCTTAGAGCAAGATCAGGCTTTTGGTAAACATATACTTCTAGAAAATGAAATAAAGGGTGGTAAATACGGTAAAATGCTACAACACGTGCTGATTTAAGTTTTAGAGTGAACTGAACAAAACTTACGAATGAATGGGAAATGGTTAAGTTAATTGGAATCATTGATAGAGAAAATGTCTGCAGAGGATTTGAATGTGCATCGATATATGTTGCACTACATTGTGAATAATAGAAATAAACACAATGAATTGATATGCATGACAGAATCATGCACGATGCAACTATCTGGCAAGTAGCAGAAACGTTTTCCTTGTAAAATCACTCATTTCATTTTATGGTTGTTCATAAATCACTCATTTTGCTCCATTTTACAACTATTTCATTCCTCTCTAATGTAAACCAACCGGCTCATGATCATGAACTAGCAGATGAGTAAAAAACTGATCTCCTTCCTCATTGGAGAATTCCATCTTCCTGACCATCATCCATCATCGGTCGCAATGGTTCATTAAAATTTTACTCCAAAGTCTTTGTTTAGTATTTGTTAACACACTCACAAGCACCGCACTTAATGCAGTGCTATTTGTGAATAATATTGATAATATGTAAAACCAATGTTTGTATTGATGGTTGAAGGAGAAATACTCCAAGAATGATACATACTTCAATGGTTTACAAATGAACTATATATAGACTAAGAAGAAGAAGAAGAAACTAACTGTTTAGCTAATTATCAACTAACTAAACTAACTAAACTAATCTTCAATCTACTCTTAAGACCCCCCTCAAGATGCATATGTATATCTACAAGATGCATCTTGGAGATGAATGAAGAAAACAGATCACTTGCCAAAGGTTTAGTAAATACATTTGCTACATTTTCAGAAGAAGGCACATGAATGATTTTGATGACATTTGCCTTCAACTTCTCCCTTGTGAAGTGATAATCTATTTGTATATGCTTTGTCTTCTCATGAAGAACTGGATTTTCAGCAATACATATAGCACTCTTCGAATATGTGTAAATAGCAACTGGATCATGATGCACTATACCAAGATCTTGGAGTAAAAACACAAGCCATTGAACTTCACAGGTAGTATAAGCTAAGGCTCTGTACTCAGCCTCAGCTGATGAACGGCTTACTGTAGGCTGTTTCTTGGACTTCCATGACACCAATGAATCACCAAGATAAATTCCATAGCATGTTATACTCCTCTTGGTATCTGGATAATGTGCCCAATCACTATCACAAAATGCAGTCGGTGAGAAGTTTGAAACTGTAGAGTAGAACAAGCCTTGGCCTGGATTTTTCTTCAAGTATCTAAAAACTCTGTAAGCTGCTTGGAGATGACACTCATGTGGTGCAGACATATATTGACTCAGAGTTTGAAGGGCATATGATATGTC
>JAYMSP010005545.1:0-13428 GCA_036897095.1 Plantago elongata | reverse complement strand
CGAATAAGGATACAACACATCGAACACGAGTATCGAACATCGAATTCGGGTTCCGGATATTTTTTAATATAAATAATCATTTTTACATATTCAAGATATTTATAAGAGTGTTTAAAAGTTAAAATTTGTAACATTATTTTTTTAGAATTATTTTACAATTTATTAAGATTCAAATATAGTTGTTATTGATTTTTATACATATCAAAATAATAATTCAAACATAGTGAAGAGTGATATCTATTTATAGATCTCGAAAATATAAGATTGTTAGTGATTTTTATTTATTTCTTACGTTTTTTTTTCAAGTTATAAACATTTTAAAGTGGACAAAACTAAAATTAAAAAAAAAAAAAAAAAAAAGGATGAGAAGGTGACATTTGACAATAAGAAAGAGAAGGCTTGTAGTCGTTTATTGTACTTTAAGGGGCAAATCTGTACATTCAACACTGAAATTTTAGTAATTTGATGAAATAAATTTTGGTCAAAGAAATGGGCTCATAATGTACTAATTGGTAGCTCTCCCATAAATTTACTGACTGAGTACAATATTCTTTTTAAAACAACTAAAAAGTGACTCAAACCCCTGACCTATTGGTTAGAGGTGTGTCTTACCATTTGAGTTGCACTCCATTGTCGATTGAGAACAATGTTATGATTATTTTCTTAGAGATAGCATATTGTTAAGATATGGATTCATATCATATAAATTAATATTTAAAATTATATATATAAAATTTATCCAGTCTTTCAAATATACAATATATTACACAAGTTTGTTTCGACAAAATAAACCGTTTTTATACTCACTTCATCAAATTTTACTTCTTCAATTTCATATTTGATTTTAACTTAATCATAACCTATAATATAAAAATGAGTCAATCTCTTAAGAGATGCTTAATTATGAGAGGCGTAGAAACACGAAGAAAAACATACTATAACTTGAAAATTAGTAAATTTTACGGGTTGACCCAGCGGGCCGGATCGACCCGTAAAATTAAGTTAACAATATAATTGAGTTTACATCAGTATAAATAAGCATAAACATGTGGACACATGAACACAAACACAAAATTCTATGACCCTCAATACAATTGGTGAACCTTAAAATATGACAATTGGTCAAGGTTTATGTGACAAGAAGTTAAGGTTTTTGTAAAGTAATAATTAAGGTTTACGTTTAGGTTGTTAAACTTGTTGAACATGATAAAATTTATCCTCTTAATTATAAGTTTTATGCTTGTTCTTCAGGTTTCTTTGATTAGTTGTTAAGTAACGTTGAAGCATATCATTTGAATAAAATGGTGAACCATGCACATAGCCGCCGGATATATGAAAAACAAATTCCGGTTGTTATATAAAATAATAAAAGTTCAAGTGTAACAATATAGAGGTTATGTCATTACATATGTATACAAACCTTAGCAGAAACACTCAATAACCTAAACAACTTTACAAATAAATATTAACCAAAAGAGTTAATAATTTAAAATTTATAAAAATTAATGTTTTTGTTCACTAATCCATTAGCTTGGAGGAAAATTCACAAGCTATCGGGACTAGCTCATTGTCGAGATATTGATGGTATTTCCTCACTCCGGGTTACCCGGGAAGTCCTTCTCAAGATCCGAATGTGAAATATATTTAAACACCTTAGCAACAAGTTGAGCTTTATCAAAAGTGGAAGGTTTGCATGCCGCAAAGTGACTCTCTAATAACTGGTCAATCGAATTGAAGAAAGCTAAGTAGAATAACTCTCAGAATCTTGTTGAGAAGGTCCGTCATTAGGCATCTCCAAACGCTCAATATGAGCCTTGGTTACAACTTCAATATCTCTTTTAAAAATAAGCTATGATTGCTCCACTTCCTACAAATATCAACCAATAAATATAGTCAGCCACAACCTAAACACATACACACATAAACAGAGAGACCAACCCCCGGGGTGCTACGAACTTAATTAGGATTAAGGGTTAGGATGGGTGTGGGGCGTTCATTGAATCAATCTAAAACGCTAACACAAAGTGGTGTACACTAAAAGCCCCCTCACCCCCACCCTTCCACCCAAACTGAAACTGGTAAATAGTCATCGATAAACCTAAAACATACACACATAAATAGAAAGACAAATTCCCGGGTGCTACGAATTTAATTAGGATTAAGGATGGGTACATGGCTAATGCACTGACCCATCCTAACACTAAACCCCAATTAAGAGGATGATGTAGGGATCATTGAAGCAATCTAAAACCTAAACAAAAATTGGTGAACTCTAAAAACCCCCCAACTGAAACTGGTACAGAGTCAGTCATAAGCCTAAACACTTACACACATTAACATAACAGACACACTTCGGATGCTACGACCTTAATTAGGTTTTAGACCTTAATTGAAACTGATAAATATCCAGTCATAAACCTAAAAACCTAAATACACAAAACATAATATTATCAACACAAATAGTTTAACCATATGCCCCAGAATGTAACATAAAACCTCATCAGAAGAAACATAAACCTAAAGCAAGAAATACATAAACCTCCCCTGAAGAAATACATAAACCTCATCAGACTACAACTAAATATCAGGACCAACTAACACAAGCCTACATAAACCTAAAAAACTAAAGAAATAAACCTAAGAAAAAACAATAATAATCAACAATTAACCATTTTCATCTCCAACAACACTCTTCTTCATTTTATTTCCTTTATCTTTTCCAAAAACACTCTTCATAGCTGTAATTTCGGTAACATTAGCCGTCGTTTTTTCCTTATTATACGCAGAAACAATGGTTTTTATTTTCGGAATAGTCGCCGTCGTGATTGTCTTATTCGAATATAAAACAATATTGACCAACTGAAGACCAAAACAAATAAACATAAATAGTCTTCTTCGAACATAAAACAACATAAACCCGAAAACCAAAACAAATAAATATTAACAATCTTATGAGAATATAGCAGGATAAAGACCAAAACAAATATTTATAAAACTATCATCTCTGAATACACTAAACTAACATAAAACAACATGAATCTGAAGACCAAAACAAATGAACATAAACAATCGTATGAGAATATAGTTGCAGAATAAAGACCAATATAAATATAAACATAAAAACTAACATAAATTTAAAACATCATAAGCTTGAAGACCAAAATAAATAAACATAGATGGTCGACATTAATCGATAAATCAGGATGAACTCACGAAAAGGTTCATTCCAGAAGATGATGTGTTAGAGAAACAGATCTAGAAGAAAAACAATCAAAAACGAATAAATATTAAAAACAAGCAAAATCGAACAAACAATAGAGCAAAAAATTGAAATACTATGGTTTAATTTCGAATTGATAACTCGAAACTATTCGTGAATAATGAGTAAGAAGATGCTAAGAGAAGAAGAGAAACAAGCAAAATCGAAGAAATTCGTACAGAATCGCCATACCTAGGGTTTTCCTCGAGCCTTTTCATCTCTGTGTTTGTTTCTGGAAGAAAATTTTGCTGATTGAATGTAAATATCATCTATTTATATTCCGACTTTTCCAAATATCGAAAAACCGGTGGTCAGACCACCGCGAATTAATGAGTTTGGAGTCTAGTTTGATTGTTTGGTCTCTCCATGTCTCTCCTTTAGATAGTTTCTTAGGAGTAATATTATATCAAAATATACTTCTAAAAGTTTTGTCGATAAATATTACTCAATTTCATTATTTAATTCTGTTAGACATTTTATTATTTAATTTTATTCGACATTTTATTTCTATTATACATGATGGATTGTAGTCTAAAATTGCATTATACATACCTACCCTGGCTGCTTGATGTTGGGTAAGTTTAGATCTGGGTGTTTGATAAAGATGTGTCAATATCATGGGGAAGGAAAATTAATGTACAAATTTGAACAGGACAAAATTGAAAGTTTCTCAATCCCAACTTAAGTTTCGTGTAGGGGGACTTCCATGGATTTATTCAGAGGCTTAAAAGTTAAAAGGAACGAACATAAAACGTCAAAACTGCAGTTTTCCTCATCTTTTTCTCTATTCTGTGAGTGCTTTTGGCGTACAGTGACCTTAACATGAGTTGTTTGATTATGATAATTTTATTTGCAGGTGACTTGAATTGGAAATTTACTCCATATATCGATCTGAAAACTTTCAATCAGAAAAATAAACACTAATGGTAGATTTAAAAATATACTATCAATTATCATACACCTTATATACCACGTCGATTTATCAAAAGATTATTGATGTAAAATCAACTGATAATCTTGCCTTTTCAACCGCAACTCACACCATCGAACCCACCCAATAACGGTGTCCTACATTGGAACTCTGATTATAGGGTTTTTTCAAGTGATTATAGGGGGATGTACATTGTATTATTTTAAATATCTAAACTTTTTATAAAGTACTACTGAGGTCTATTTCAATTGATTATTCTAATATAAAATTTAGAAATCATAATTTGAACCCAATCATACACACTAGCATTTATTTGTTGGGAAGAGGTTACTATGAATTACGGGACAATAAAATTTGGACATTTCCTCTAACCAAGCACTGGATCATGTAAATGTAGCTTTACCTAGAACTATTGGACTCATAAGATCTTTGCGATAGTGGCCCTCAACTAGGTCCAAAAATATTATGGATCTCAATTGATATCGTTCAATTTGAGCCCAACTAAAGTTGTTACTCCCGTCATTTCTATAATGAAAATATTTTTTTTTCTTTTAAAACGTTTCACTGTGTTACATACATTTTTGGAAATTACTTCTATAATGAAATTCATTTTGAATTGCATATTGTTTAACTATGTGTACTTTTCCAAAGAATTAGTAATATCTTTTACTCAATCTTAACGACAAACGCATGCCAAGTCCATGGTGAAATTGAATAAGCCGGTGGACTAACTATGGGGTGATTGGAGGGATTTTGTGTTTGGTATGACATTTAAATGCCGAAAATTGAAATGACTCTACAACTATTGGGCTGATTGGAGTAGTATTCAAATGCATCCAAATGTCCATTTTGATGCTACTTGAAAATTTTTGGTTTGTTATGGCATTTAAATGCCGAAAATTGAAATGACTCTACAGTAGCAACATTTTTCTCTACCTATATAACAAACCTATAATACCATATCCAGTTACAATTCTATACCAAACACAATTTTAACAATCCCACTAAAATTCCGATCACTATTCAGGCATTTAAATCGGGGCATTTGAGTCGCATGCCAATCAGCCCGTTAATTTTTTACCTTTTCAACCAAATTAACGCATTTAAACCTATCAAATACTCCCTTTGTCCGATTTTTTTATTATTTTAACTTTATTACAAATTACTTTTAAACTATAATAATAAATCTTTTAACAAAATTATATAGGAAAAACTTAATTATTCAATTTTGAATATATGATTTATCAAATTATTTATTATTATAATTTAAGAGTAATTTTTTATCAAAGTTAAAAGACAATTGACATAAAATAATACAATAGAAAGATTTATTTGGAACCAAGGGAGTAACTTATAAGTACCATGAGAAAGTCACATACCAACTTAAAAAAATTCATCATTATATTTCTAATATATACAAGTAAAAACTCTATACAATTATATTGTCGGGATCGAAACAAAATATTACTATATAGAGCTATAAAGGTTTTCTAAAGTATTTATACACAAATTGCCCGTAAATTTTTATGATTACATAGTGTTTACTATGTTTATAGAGTATTTCTACACGGAATTTCTACTATTTTTTTTGCCTTTTCAACCAAATCAACAACATTTGAACTTATCAAATACTACTTCCATTCTAAAGAAGTCTTGTTATTTTAACTTTAACGATCGATTATCTTTGATTTTGATCATAAATCACTTTTAACCTATACCGGTAAATCATTTAACAAAATCGCATATTGAAAACTTAATTATTCGATTTTTATTATATAATTTTATTAAATTATTTATTATTATAATTTAAAATTAATGATTTTCAAAACGCCTAATAAAAAGCCCATTATTATGGGTATAACTTATCGTTTCACAAAAGCCCAGATGTTTTTGAGGAGCAGTTACAGATAGATTATATAGAACCGCATTTCAATCATCTAGTTCCAAAATCGTTTCACAGTTCAATTCTATCAGTTATCTCCATAATTTCTGATTAGAGTCAAGAAAAGGAATTGAACATGAGTAGCAGAATAAACTATACACTAATGGAGCCTCTCAGTCCTTCCTCTCTCAATCCATCATCAGTGATGGAGTTCCTTAAGTTAGTGTAGATATAGAGTATTTCTTGAATCGTTTTACTTTCTTAAATTTTGTATTTTCGGATTTAAAGACCTTCAATCATTATGTAGCACTTTATCAGGACTGGATCTGAACATTTACGTGGAGTACCTCAACATATTTAAATCCCACTTTATATATCTAAATAGTTAATCTATAGAAAGATTTAGGGATGCTACTCGGAGATTTGTGTTTGTTATGGCATTTAAATGTCGAAGATCGAAATGCCTCTACAGTAGCAATATTTGTCTCTACCTTATAACAAACCTATAATACACTATCCAATTACAATTTTATACCAAACACATTTTTAACAATCTCACTACAATTCCGATCACTATTCAAACATTTAAATCGGGGCATTTAAGTTGCATGCCAATCAACCCCTTATACATTTTGTTCAATTTGATTGTTTGTTGTACTTGTTTAATACTTATATTTTTAAAATTTATATTTCATATTAAAATTTTATTAGTTTATAAGTGATTATTTATAAACGTTATAAATGATGAATTTTTTTATTAATTGAAACAAATTATCTAAACGCCTTTGCATTCAATTTTTTTAGAAAAAACAGATTAAGTAAAAAATTAAGGTGTAACGGAGTATAACAAAAGACCGAAATTCAAAGTGTACTAAAACTAAGAAGATAGCATGCCTTTCTTCTCCTATAATTAGTATAATACTTTTTGACAATCACCTTCCACGGGCCAGAATCTCAATTCATTGGTCCAATTCAGGACCAAAACCAGGTCTACATTTTTTAATATATAAAAGTTCCTCCAATTTTTAGAAAAGAAATAAAAACCATTTTTATTAATCCACAGGAGTTTATTCAATTCTATTTCTAAATAATGAAATAAAAACCAATTAACCAACCTATTAGTATCAACTATAATAATATGTAATTATCGGTTAACACTATACACAATCCATATTAATCGTTATTTAAAAGTTAAACAATTCAAAATTGATTTTTATGTTTTAATTTTTAAATATATTTCAAATCTTAATTCCTTGTTTTAAACAAATATAGGAAGGAAGAAAGGAAATACAGGTATTAGAATATTGAAATGACTTTATTGATGGGATGTATGGTTCTCACTTCTCAGTTTCTATTATGTAAGGTTTCAATAAAAGTAATTTCAAAAGAGTAATTGAACTGTTTTAATTGATTGTTAGTTGGGTGTATTGGTTAATTTTAATTAAATCTCGATTCATTAGCCAAAGTATTAAAAATAATTGAGTCTTCCTCCGTGGAATAAATGTTCAGTATTCTTTTATATACGTCTCACTAGAAATATATTGTTTCTATTTTTAATAATATTTTTAATTCATTTACGCTCCATGTGCACTTGTCCCTAATATCTTATACTGTACATTAAATTTCGCGTTCAAAAGTAAATAAACATTTATTTTTGGACGAAGTGAGTACATGATAACAGCTGACTAGGATACAAGGGTGAGATTTTGGCATCGATGAAGACGTACATATGACAGATATAGTTAAATGCAGCATCAGGGTGATAAATCAAAATATCCCCAAAGCGCAGTTTCAGTGCAGCATGTTCTGATGCGATACGATAAGAAATAAAAACATTTCGAATAAATAAGCTGCATTTAAGTTTGAGATCACAGAGAAACAAAAGAAGATCAAACCAAACTAAGTGTTACAATTTCAATTGATGTTTCCAAGTTCTGCTGCACTTTTCTGTAAGAGCAGAAATGCTTACATATGAAGTGCCTGAATGAAATCAGATGGCAATTTTATCCATAAAACTATGAATCCATCACTGGTTTCTCAACACAAAATATAAATTTGTCACTCAATGGCACTTATAGAGTTAATGATCATACATATATATCTAACACCACTCTCCTACTAATACTCACGCCTGTCTTCGTTTAACTTCGGGCGTGGTTTTTCGTTGCAGCAAACATTCTCCTCACAACCCTTCATCCCTTCACAAGAAATCAATCCATTCCTTCTCCTCCTTGATCCTCTCCATGACCCCATCGAACGCCACATCAAATGCGTCCTTGAAATTCCTGAACCCTCCATTCGGCTTCTGATAAATAACCTTTGGAATCGTCTCAATCACCTTCTCCCTCTTCTTCCTAATCTCCTCCTTACTAAACTTCATCAAAACATCCTTAATCTTAACCGTCCCATTGCTCACCAACTCATGATCAATAAAAACCGAATAACTCTCAGGCTCCCCTGGCAAGAACCACTCATACTGATCATAAGCCGTCCGCTTCCAGAAAAACACCGGAACCGCCCCTGCCACCATACAATCAAACACTGACCTCCTCGTGAAACTATCCCCTTTCGGCTGCAAGCAAAACTCCGACCCCAACATCGCCTTCAATGGCACCGACGAATCACTCACGCAAGGCTTCACCGCACAGTCCACCAGTTCACAAACCTCCGTTTCCTTCTTACAGTAATCCATGATCAGCTCGCGCAAGTCATTATTCTGCCAATCCCTCGTGGCACCGATAAACGTAAACTTCCTTGTCCTGTTATAATCCCTGACATAATTCTGCCACTCATTCAAATTATCCTTCGTTTTAGGATGAAAGCCAGTCGGATAAGGCACACTCACATCCTGCTCATCTCCGGGAAACTTCTCAATAATCAACCTCGTCACTTTCTGCATCGACGGCATGTTCAAAAAACTTGACCCCCAGGTCCTTCCCGGATCAGTAAGCCGTCGAAAATCCCACGTAATCCGCCCGATCGTCATGAAATGATCGGAACCGTTCGTCTTCCTCCAATACTTCTGCTTCTTCACCCATTTCAACATCATCTTACAATGCCAGTCCTTCTTCGCCGTGTCATTCATCCACAAATGCTTCCCGACCGCTAATCCGGCGTAAAACGGGATGTAAAACGCGGTCGCCTTCTCCGGATCCTCCGTACGGCACTGATGCTTCAAAACCCTATGATGAAAAAGCACCTCCAACGTAAACTGATTCGTCCTGTACCACGAACGGTAAATCGATTCCGGCAGAATCGGCCGTAGCTCCGCCGCAGAAGCTCCGTATCCGTGATTGGTGACGATCCCACATTCCCAATTCCAAGTTTCGAGATCCGTACAATTGGGAACGACGAGGTCCTTGTTTAACGACGCCGGCAGATCGTAGACGTAGACCTTCCCGGAGGGGCAGAGGTCGGTGTACGGCGAGACGGGAGGCGGTGGCGCGAGTGGGTTGGGTGGTGGTTGTAAAACGACGTCGTTTTTCGAAGGGAGGTGGTACGTTGTTGATTTTGAGGATGTGGCTGTGCGATCAGGGAAGCAAGGGGTGGGTGATCGGACGAGGGAGATTACGAGAGCTTGGAGCCAGAGGAAGGCGATGAAGAGCCAGAAACGTGGGTGGGAGGAGAGGTGGGATTTGACGGTGGCGATGAGGGATTTGAGGGAGCTTGTGTGTTTTGGTGGTGGGGATTTCTTCATTGGGGTTGTTTCTGGAGAGTCTGATGATGATGAGGAAGAAGAAGGGGGCATAGTTTGTTGGGAATGTGAGTGAAGAAGAAGAAGAAGTTGAGAAATGTGCCCCCAAAAGAAATGGAAATGGGGAGTGAAGTGAAGTGAAGATGTTGAGATTACGAGGAGGTAATGGGGAGTAATCGCAATCACCGACGCCCGTAGATTGTGTCTGTGTTATTAATTTTTCGGGGTGTAAAATTGCGTACGAGTCCCCGGAGTTTGAAGAATTTATGAAATTTGTCTCGAACTTTTTATGCTTTTATAGAATATGGCTTGATGCCCTTATATTCGTTCAATTTTGTTTGTTTTAAATCGTTGACAGTCGAAATGGGTTTGGAATTATAATATAAGGAATAAGTTTACTTTGAATTTGAATGGTTATTATTGGTTACATTGTCTATGTGGCATGTAGAGGTGAAAATGAGCTATTAAAATTATTTTATTTGTGTTAATGGATGAGGAGGCGAATGTAATATAATTGTCAAAATGTGTGGAGTTGAATTTTATGATTAAAAATATAATTTTTTCATATAATAGTGTTTGAATGAAAAATTTTAGTTGTTTAAATGATTCTATTGTATGTTTTTAGATTGATATTATCTTAAAATTATCGTGAATGCTTATTTCAAAACTTGGGGCTAATACTATGTTTAGGTTTAGGTACTTTGAGACAAACCTATTTTGGGGCTAATTTGCATACTTTGAAAACTTGGAGGTGATTTGTAAAAATTGCTACATTCTGTGACAGGTGACATTTGATTATCTTTTCATAGATGGCGAATTGGATTTAATTAAATATGACTATGGATGATTATAGTATCTTCCTTCAATTCATTTCATTAAATAAAGGTCAATAATTAAGATTAGCAGCAACTTTGCTTGAAGGCAGACAAGATTTTGTCTGCATTGATGGCACACATATATATTACACATACCCACATTTAAAAAATATTTACATTCTTGTTTTATTATGTATATACTAAAAACTACGTCACACGTTGCGCGTGTGAAGCGTATTCTAGTATTATTCTATTGTGTGTTAAATTATATTGCCTCCGTGTTGATTTCATCTTCCCACATTACCAGACATAAAATTTATAAAGAATAGAGATCAACGAAACTTTAAATCCAATCTATGCTATAATTTTATTTGAGCATATTATCCAATTCCAATCATCAAAGAAGAGAGGAATGGAACTCAAATATGAATTCAAATCCCAACATATAAGTCGTCTCTCTCCTATCTAAATTCAATTCGAATATGATAAACTGAATATCGATAAGATTTTATTCTCCAAAACATTTTTACCATATTATAAAAGTGTTTAAAAGTTAAAATTAATTGAATTTCATTTATACTTTTATTTAGAATATGAAAATTGTAAAATTTGAAATGGTCGAAATATAATCATGATTGATCTCTATTTGTAGAGGATGGAAAAAAATAAAAATCTGTATAATTATTATATTTTTATGTCTTCCATTTTTATTAAGTATGGATGAAATACAATAAGAAACTATAAAGAATTTATTTAATGTATCTCAATCTTATAGTGTGCTGGAAATTTAACAACATGAATGGAAGGAAGAAGTTCGCGTGCATATGTAGATGAAAGTGGGCCTTTTTAAGATTTTTGTATGAATTATATTGAAAATGTTGAAATTGAAATCAAATTGAGTTCAATTGTGTCTTCCTCCACGCGACTTTATTTGGTTATCTTACTACTTTATATATATAAAGTCTTGAAAGTGACGATAATTTATGTAACTAATATTAATAAATAATATAAAGGTAATTATATTATTAATACTTATCATTTATTTTAAAATGTCTATATCATTAATAAAATATATATTTTATTATATCAGAATAATAATAAAATTGAAACGGAATAACATGCCTTATTAATATTAAAAACAGTATACGTACATTTAGGGGCCGACTAGAGACATCCATGCCCAAAACAAGAAATATCGAATAGGACAAGAGGACTAAGAGACCTACAAGCAACGAAAATACTCTATTCTAATGCATGGATTACTCCTGCAGTTCTATGGTTGCGGTATCTTGTAGATGTGATGTGGATGATCGATCTAACTATTTTCTGTATACTAATTTTTTCTAGTATATTTGTTTACTAACATAATTTAACATTTAAAATGATAAATAAGCGAAATGAGACAATTTCAATATAAAAGCTCAAAATGATCAAATGAAGCATTTCATTTGGTACGGACATCTATAGTACATGCATGACTCGTGCAGTACTACACTATTGTCACACAAATAAGAGGAGAAGAAAGAGTCATATAATCAAAAGTTGAATGCCACTTTTGCTTTAATTAGTTGAGCTAGTACAAAAAAAATCTACTGGTTTTCAATATACTACTTTCAATACCTTTAAAAAGCGAAGTGAGAAACTAAGAACAGAGCATGTCACGTTCGCATTGGGTCCATTTCTCCAGAGTTGGTTGAAGCCAACATTTTTAATAACTCATTGCGGATAATACCCACCTATATTTATCACAGGATAATTAATTCATGTTATTTATATAACTCATCCACTTTTAAGTTCAGATAATCTGATGTATAAACTTGTATCATGTTATAAAATTGAGTTTGTATTAGTCTGTTAAAAGTATGTTAAATCGAGTTAAATTAAATGTACATGAACGGAGAGGAGACAGTTGTTCGGAAAAATCGATGACACGTGGAGAAAACACAGCAGTAGACTGCAGGAGAAGAAAAAACTCAACTGCATAAGAAGAAGAGAAATTCACTGCGTAATCAAAAGAAGAATACCTAGTCGAGAATTATCCGTCGGACAAGAGGGCGATCGACGATCGCGAGCAACTGCATAAGCGGTCGATGAAGATCGAACAAGCTGGTGCAATCGTTGGACAAGAGAACGACGATGCGGGCAATTGCAAGATGATAGAAGAAAGTTCGAGAGATTGAAGAAAACTGTACGAACACGTAAGGGGATCGACAACAGTGGGTTGTTCAATCATAGGAGAATTCGACAAATTAAAGAAAACTGTTCGAACACGGGGGTATCAACATCAGTGTACTGTTCGATCAAATGATAACTCGAAAGAGGTATACAAATGTGAGGTTCTGTATATACGTGAATATATCGAATGTGAGGTTCTATATATGGGAGTTATGTATCGGAAGATAAAGGGGAGAAAAGAGACAAAATCGATATGGACAAGGATAATCACATTGATTACAGTGAGGGAAACTTTGAGAGATTACCTGGCGAAGATATCATATGAGATTGAATCATAATTTTCAGCAATATGTAATTGAGAGCACAATTTGAATTATTAAACCCGATTTGATTCCGATCTCCACCGTCCAGATTGTAGTTCCACGAGTTATCTTGATGCTGTCAAAATTTCGTGATGATCCAACAACTGAATCCCCGAGAAACTCCGTTTTTCTCGAACTGCATTGTGCTGTCGAGCTATACGAAAATTGTCTTTTCTTCACAAAATTAATTAAGGGAAAAGAGGAGATATATTACAAATTGATCGTTGGAGACTTACATGGCTCTGATACCATAAAAGAAGTAATATTCCTACCTCTTCTCATTTATCAATCTCATATATATATATATATA
>JAYMSP010005544.1:0-13429 GCA_036897095.1 Plantago elongata | reverse complement strand
AGATGCAAATCACCACCAATCTCTATTCAGAGAATATAATCACCCATTTCGGGGAATCGAACCCGTGACCTCATGGTGACGAGGTGTCTCAGCTTGCCACTCGGCTACAAACGCTTTGACCAAGTAAAAATGGTCACTTAAGTATACTAAGCTGGCAATAAATGTTTGTTGATCATGTCAATTCTAGTCCAATATTTATCAAATTTGACAATTCTAGTCCAAAATTAAATAAGTTTTGCAATTCTAGTCCAACATTTGTCAAATTTGCCAAATTTAATACAAATTGTTTGACCCAGTTAATATACGCACGTATTTGATATGTGACGAATTGAACCGACAAACTAAGGCGCTCCGGTAACGAATTAACTGCCACGTCACTTATTCATGATGTCATATTTATATTTTCAATTAAAAAATTATATTTATTTTAATTTCTAATTACATTAAAAAAATAAAAGTAATAAAAAACTCTAAATCCTAACGGTTGGAAAATGGGCAAGTATACCCTCCTGCAAGTTCACCACCGTACTCCTCCTTCCATTTTTTCACAAAACCACTTCTCTCTCCATCGTTAATGGGGGCCATCACCATCCGCCTCGTTCATCTCCACCGAAAACCCCGCCCCCATCCTCTCTCCTTCTGATGATCCCCAAACCCTTTCAACCCGGCCCGGAAGCCAACACGTTAATCCTCCACCTTCTTTACTGTTTCATTCCGGCAATTGTACAACAAAATTACTTCCTATTAAATGATAGGGCCCGTTCAATTTCCCCTGCATGACTGATATGGTCTGTTAGATGAGTAGTCCCGGTTCTCAACTCGCTGATTGTAATTTAAAAAATAAATTATTTTTTTAATAACAATATAGATATGACATCATGGATAAGTTACGCGGCAGTTAATTCGTTACCGGAGCGTCTTAGTTCGTCGGTTGAATTCGTCACATCATTAAATATGCGCGTAGGTTGAGGGAATTTTTTTTTAAAATATACTGTAGAGTGAAACACTGCCAGTTTATATACTCGTTAATGACGCCGTATAATAAGTATATTTATCAATAACAACCCGTCCAAACTATGAATTCCGGAGGCTCGTTTTTGGCGTATGAGTTTCACTCGCCGAAAACCCTCATTTAACTAGTATACATATTATCGGTTTATTTTGTGATACAGTAGACAACCCTCGTTTTTTCCTCGGTTCTGGTGTTAGATATCATTTTGTTTTGGCAGGTGTGTCAATTTTTCCTCTTCCTGATCCTAAACTGCCAGCTCTTTAGCTCATAACTGGCTATGGGTGCCTTTGTCAAGTGGCAGGTTTCTCTACCAGAAGAAATTACTTGTTTTCTGGCTCCTGGTTTAGACCTGTAAACAGGTAGCGCCCGACCTTGTTGTTTGAGACTGCATACCTCTAACCTCTCTTTATGTTCAATTTATGTACTGGTAGAAGAAGACTGATGGAACCAAAAGGGTGTAGAAGAAGTACACTGGATATTTTAGCTAGTATATAGGCTTCTTGATGAGAATGAACATATGTAAAATATCCTTGTATATTGATCTCCTGATTATATACAGTAGGTAAACATTGGATCCAATTTGAAACTCGATGTGGTGTGATGCCATTTCTAAACAGAACTGTTGCATGCAACATTCCATATTATGAACCAAAAGAAACAAAATAAAAGCAAATAGTCTAATTACCCCACAAAAGGGTAAATAAATTCCAATTAAAGAGGCAAGCACAAGGCACGAAAAGAATAATGCCTTATAAACACAATATACAAAGAAAAGAAATGACAAAGAGAGGTGGTGAAATGGAAACAAAGTAGGAGCTAAGTTACCTGATTGGGGATATCTGCAAGTTAACACGAGAGTGCCAGTAAAGTTGACAGGCATATAGAACATTTTATGTCTTTTTTTTTAATCAACAACGCCGTATGTTCTTGAAATCATATCCTTTTTGTAACTTATAAGAAAAATATATATATATATATATTATTTTTTTTTTTTTTTTATTTATTTATTTTTTTTGTTTTTTTCTTATTTTTTTAAACGGTAAAGGTGACTTGAACTCCCGACCTCTTAGTTAGAGGAGAAGGTCATACCAATTGAGTTGCACTTCGTTGTGAACTTATAATAATACTGCCTCATATTTTATATGAAAGTGATCAAAGCTTAAACATGTGTCTGAATGTAAAATTATTCTATTCAAGGACCCATCTACCTCTCAAAGTAAAAGAGTTATTCTAATTTATCCAGAAACGTATAGCTTACATAGCTAGATGATCAGCCTATATATAAGGCTCATGGTCAGTTAATTTATATAGCCACTCCATCAACACAATAAACTAGCTAATCAGCTCACCATGAACTTCAACAAGCATGGTCAAGCCTATCCTTTTATAAGGTTGGATCCGGCATACCAAAAAGTCATGTCCAAACTGATCGGCCCTAGCTCAACTGAGATCATAGGTGAGATCAGGCGTAGTGATTTCGACAAAGACTGTCTCTTTGGAAGCGCAACATCAGCTTACCAGGTTTATAACTATCGATGTCGCCCTGTATATATTCAATATGCATGGTACATACTTGCATGCTTTTTTACTAATATGCATTTGTTTTTCTCATATAGTTTGAAGGAGCGTATGATGAAGGTGGCAAAGGCCCTAGTGTGTGGGACTCATGGACTCAACTTCACCCAGGTCTTCAACGTTCTTTTGAAAGAATTTGCTGTACATTGAACTAGCTAGTAGCTTTGAATGACTTGAAAGTCTTGTGGTTATTTTAATTGCAGACAGAGTTGCTGATGGAACCAATGGAAATGTAGCTGTTGACCAATATCATTTGTACAAGGTAATTAGTAACATTTTATAGCTACTTGACAAAGAGCTTCATGCAGTACTTGATGCATATGAAGATTACTGAAACTGATCAAATTTTTGTACATCATCTGCAGGAAGATGTACAGTTGATGAAGAAAACTGGTCTCGAGGCCTACAGGTTTTCCATATCATGGCCGAGGATTTTGCCAGGCGGCAAACTTGATGCTGGTGTCAGCAAAGCTGGAATCAAATACTACAATGATCTTATTGATGAACTCATTGCTAACGGTAGCTATATGCTCCAACTTCACAACCAAATACTTTAATTACCAATTAACAGAAAATACGTGTGTCAATACAGTAGACGTCTCAATTCAATCTCTGGAAATGAACAACTTGACTTGAAGAATAAAAATATGTGTAGGTATTGAACCATGCATTACTCTCTTCCATTGGGATCTACCCCTTACCTTGGAGCTTGCTTATGGAGGGTTCTTGTCTCGCGATATTGTGTAAGTAAAACATAGACAATATGACTTATGTCTTGTTAATTGTTATAGTTTAATTTGTTTTCTAAAATAATCCCCCACTCATTACAACAAACACATGTTTACAGGAAAGATTTCACTGATTATGCGGAGCTGTGTTTCTGGGAATTTGGCGACAGAGTCAAGAACTGGATCACATTCAATGAGGGGTGGACTTACTGTAACTTCGGATATGTTGCTGGCACATTTCCACCTGGGCATGGTACAACTACAGAGAATCATTGTAACAAATATGACCATTGTGCTTACAAGGGTGGCGGTGTATTTTCTCCTACCCTGTGGAAGAGAGACGACATCGACATGGAACCATATAATGCAGCACATAACATGATCCTTTCCCATGCCACTGCTTTCCAATCATACCTAACAAAAGTCCAGGTTGAACACACATTTGCTGATTCAAAATTAAGTTCATCAAACTTATATCAAAATACATGACTGGCCTTTACATTGATATGAACAGACAAACCAGTGTGGTGGTGCTCCTAGACTTTGCACCAAAGGAGATGCCGGAACAGAGCCATATATTGCAGCACACAATATGATTCTTGCCCATGCTTATGCTGTCCATTCTTATCGAACAAAATTCAAGGTTCCTCATGTATTAAATTTGCATGTCCTCAATTCATCAAGTGATTGAAAATCAAGTTCATATAAATAATTCATATTGCTTGGCCTTAATTTTATCTTCTTGTAAAAGCTTTAAGACAACACTCTGAAGAAGTGTCATCTTATCAAGAAGTTTGAACTTAATACAGGCGAATCAGGGTGGCAAGATTGGAATCACAAACAATGCACATTTTTTTGAGCCTTTGAATGACACCGACGACGACAGGAATGCTGTCATTCGTGGTATTGATTGGATGTTTGGATGGTTTACTGCCCCAGTAACAACCGGGGATTATCCCCCAAACATGAGGAGGACATGTGGCGACCGTCTTCCAAAATTCACTAGTGAAGAATTCAAGATAGTGAACGGATCTTATGACTTTATAGGAATAAATTACTATACGACTTGGTATGCTACCCTTACTCCCAAACTGCCAGGGGATCCAGACACTTACCTGACTGACAGAGGAATTACCACCTCTTGTAAGTCACCATTTATCATACTTGAAAGCATTTCTCCAGGCGCCACATGAAAATCCTTCTCTTACCACAATCATTTGGTCTTGTTATTCTTTCGCAGATAGAAAGGATGGTGTTCCAATTGGTGAACCGGTATATATGCAAATAATTAAGAGCGTTAGATACCTTTCATACATACTAGTACCTAATTTATTTAATTATGCTTCACTTTTATTTTTCAGACTGGTGCAGAATGGCTGTACATAGTTCCGAGAGGGATATATAACTTGTTGGTTTACACGAAGGAAATCTATAACCCCGATCTTATCTACATTACAGAGAATGGTAATATATCTTAATAAGATTTTAAAATCCATTGACATTAATTTTACTCTCTACTTAATTTGGATAAATTAACAACAAAATTCCTCTCAATTAATCAATACAGGTTGTGCTGATCTTCTTAATGATGATCTTACAACCTCAATAGCTAAGGATGACCCAGTGAGGGTTAGATACTACAGAGAGCATCTTTGGTTCCTTAGAAAAGCAATCAGGTTTGGTTTAATTTATTAGATATAAACTTTGAAATCACGATATGGACTTAATCTTTAACAGTCTAATGTGTGTGATATGCAGAGAGGCTGGCATGAATGTGAAGAGGTACTTCTTGTGGTCGCTTGGGGATAACTTTGAATGGGCCGAGGGATACACATACAGATTCGGCACATTCTACATTGATTTTGTGAATGGTCAGCTCACAAGAACTCCAAAGACTTCAGCTATCTGGTGGAGGAATTTCTTCAATGACATAAGTTCAAGGATAAGTGGCCCGGAGAAGAGAGATGCTATTGCTGCTGAGAGTTGTATGGACATGCGCAAAAGGGCTAGGCCTGGCAACAGCAAGCCATGTGTCTAATATTGTTCTTCTTGGTAACACTTCCATCAGTGGATAACTTGAGCCTCGGTTCCTCTTCTCTTCAGGCATGTTATCTTCTCAAATAAGAGTGCATTTGCACCTCAGTGTGGTTTGTCTTTACTTCTTGAAGCTTTTCCGGTAGTGCAGTTTTCACCTGTTTCGCGAGTGTGATTTGTCTATACCTGCTTCTTGAAAGCTTTGTTCACTTGTATTGTCAGAGTCCTCACTAATATGGGTGAATATGCACCTGTTTCCCAGTGTGATTCATCTCTACTTATCGAAATATTGTTCTATTGTATTGTTCGAAGTTATGCATTTCTGTGATTGCAATGTTGGTTCCAAGCAGTTCTTTGGTTCCAATTGGAGCTCCCATGTAAACCTTTTTTGAACCCAATTAAAGAGTGTATTTCTATCTACCAAATGGAGATACACTTGTAGGGAAAGGTGGTTCGGCTTTCAACCAATGTGTTTAAACTTTGAATCCGGAATCCATACGTAATGAACTAAAATCACTCTATTCGCATAAATTCCAAACACCAAATGCTACTAATAATTTTATGAAAATGTAAATATTCTGATACTGGAAATAAATTGATGAGATTCTGATCCAATTGGTCATTTTAACCCTTCTGGCCTCAAATTTAAGCTTTGAAGGACATTTAAAATGCATAATTGTGAACTTTAGAAACATTTTATATTTTACCTATATTTGGCGGAAAAGAAAATGGAATGTGCATTAATCTGTTTACTAAAAGAATATGTAATATAATTATGATAATCCTAATTTACCAGATCCATAATTCTGACTACCATAAACATTAATGCCCCAAAAATGTGACACACACTATTTAAACTCACTCCATTTTCAATATTTACATCAACAAGAAAGAAAGAAAGAAAACCCAGAACCAATATTAACAGTGATGGCAAGAATCAATCTCCTTGTGCTTCTCGTCTCTTGTCTCCTGTTTGTTACTGCCATTGCCAATGAACAAAAACAGGTACTAACTAATAATCAATTCCATTCAAGTTCTCTGATTCACACTCTGTTTAACAGGTTTCTAAATTTACCCGTGTTTCGTTTTGACACTCTATTTACCTGACTTTGTTTCGATTGGCATTGCACGCAGGGCAAGCTCTGGTGTTTGGCAGATGTAAAGACTTCTCCGGAACAATTGCAAGCGCTCATAGACTATGCGTGCAATATTGTTAATTGCGCGCCGATTCAAGTAGGAGGTTCATGTTTCGAGCCAAATCTTGTACCTGCTCATGCGAACTACGCTCTCGATGCGCTCTTTGTAGAACGTGGCGAATGCACCTCCAGATATCCATTTGCATATGAGACAGTCATTGATCCTTGTAATATACATAATAATTCTTCTTTTCTGAATTTTATCTTCATTTATAACTCATTAATATTATATGCAATACTAATCCTTTTCCCTTGTTTTAATTTCACAGCTTATGGAAAATGCATATATCCATGAAACAAGGAAAGCTTCAAGAAGGAATAAATTATATATCATGAAGTTAGAATGGGGTGCTTGGATGAAAATAATATATCACTCCAGATTTATGTTTCTAGGTACAAAAAAAAACTCATAGTTAGTAATAAAATGCATTTTCATGCTTGATGCAAATGTACTTCTCTGATTCTCCATGTTTTCCTCCTTTTAATTTGTTTTGGTAACTTAAATTAGGCGAATAATTTCTTTTACGATAAATATTGATAAAACTTGAACATGGAGCTGGAATGGAGCTGGAATGATAAGAAGTATGTGCAGAGTTTGATTCCTGATGGAGGTATGATGTTGGTTTAGGAGTAAATAGATAGGCATAAAATGGATTTAGGAGTAAATAGATGTTGAAATATGAGTAAAGTAGTTGTTAATCTTGGCCATTTAAAAAGAAAATGAGAAAAGGTAAAATGCAGGTGCATTGGTTTTGATTGTACTCGAAAAATTAAAATGAGTTTTCTTGATGTAACACATTATAAGTTTATAGAGATGAACATAATTATCATCTTTCTTTACTGTAAGTAAAAGTAATGTAGATGATTTTATAGATGGTAGCAGACATAAACAGTATATATGCTATCTTAATTAAGTAATTAATTAATTAATTGATTGTACAATAAAATAAAACAAATAAGGTAGTAATTTATATTTAGTGACTTATCAAATCAACTTACAACCTCTAAATACATGTTCACGTAAGATACTATAAAATATTGTATATTGAGCATATAAGTTGATTTGAAACCTTGAATTTATGACAATTTGGATATTACTTCCTTTTTACATATAAAATAATAAATAATGAAACAATCTCAAATTTACACATAAATTACACATTATGCCATTAAAATTATAATTTTTCACAACTCTTTTACTTTTTATCATTACTTTAACTTTGCACATAAAACTACGCACCAACACCAATGTATGAAGTTATTCGGAACTGGAGGAGTACATTTTTTTTGACATTTTCAATTAATTAAGTTTCACCAAAATAAAATTTCAAATCTTTAACATACTCATATTGGACTGTCCAATAGGATTATTATTGGTGGGCCAGAAAATGTAGAGGGGTGGAATTTGAAATTGGGTTAGATTAAAATTAATTCCACTCTTGTATTTTTGTAATTCATCTCTGAAAATTAGATCTTTAAGTAAAGCTCAAATTGGTATTGCAAACGCAAATTTGGAAGGGATGTGATTGGAAACACTGACAACATCATTATGTGTATGAAGTCCACATCGTTATAAGAACATTGTAAAATCAAGGATTAATATATGCATATTGTTAATAACAACTCAAATAGTTGATGTTGCTCTCGATTTAGGTCATATGGATTTTATAAATGTTGCTTGGGAAAATTGGATTGGTAGATGTTGATGTGTAAGAGTGTATAATTTGTTTATTATAAAATTCCTTAGCAAGTGCATGTGATACGATAAGGGTGGGTTTGGATTAAACAACCTTGAATCACATTTAATCAAATTATAATCAGGAGCGAAATCTTCCCAATACCGAAATTTGATATGTGTGTTTAGTAGGCAAGCAATGAAATTTGACATGTAGAGTTATAGCATTTCTAAATTCCTCAGAAACTTTCGGTAAAGAAACACGAGAGAAAAACTCATATTACGAATCTGTAATAGGTAATAAATTATTATATATAATATTGCATTTATTCATTCAGTACTGAAAACGAAAAGGCTCCATTTATATAGATCGCCTCAATGCTTGCCTCACTTGTGGGTTGGGTAGATGCAAGGACCATGAGCTGCATAAAGGAAAAAAACAAAGGAGATTTTATTAAGTCATTACGTAAAATAATAAATAATTAATCAACTAAAAGTAAAATAAATATAATTACGTGGTTCTTTGTCGGTGATGGTACCAATTTCATTGCAATCATTAGTTAAATCATAAATCATTGACAGAGCATATGAAGCGTGGTCTTTCAATGTGTTGGGCTCGAAACATGTTCCATTGGGCTGGATCGGCCCGCAAGATAGTCCTGGATGTGAACAAGCATAATCGATAAAACCTTGTAACTTGTCGTCAGGTGCGCTATCTTTTGCCACACACCATGTACTCTGGGACACATTCAAAATTGAGTGTTAAGTACTTTAGTGCGTTCGTAGATTAATATAATTGTATATGTGAACATCTAATATGTATAATATCGGATTCTAAAGACACATAATAAAGCTTACATTTTCTGAATTGGAAGTAGCTGATGAAGCATATGACGAAGTACTCAAAAGAAAATTGACTGCAAAGATAAAATAGAGTGCACTCATCTTTGCCATCACACAACAATCTTTCTTAGCTCTTGAGTTCTTTTAGTTTTGTTTGATATGTTTTTGGACAAATTGTTTGGTTTAAATAGTTGTGGTTAGGCTTTAAAAAGAGGTAAATAACTATTATGATACAATTATGAATCTGTAAATTGGAGATGAAAATTTTGGACAGTTGAGAAAATATTTTAAAAATGACAATCTTGACTAGTATTAAAGATGACAATATTCACTCAAGTGATAATTGAGAAAATAACTTTGACTTTAATTACTTTTGTTTGTCACAATTTATTTTACATGTACTTCATATATAGGAAATTAGTGTTACTTTTTAAGTGCCGAATTAATATTTTTCATACAATGAGATTTTAAGCATAAAGTGTGTAGTGTATATATAGAAATTTTAAACGTTTTAGACCGTAAAATTCTCCTTAATTAGGATCCATATACTTTTGTACATGGATTCATATAGTACCCTAATTATTATTTTTCTTTAAGTTGTTATAATTATGTCATTTAGCCCCAATGATAGTGTGGAATTTATTTGTACGTAATTTAATTTGAATTTAAGACCAATTGTAATATCATGTAAACTAGTAGTATTAATAGCCGAAGTAAAGAGTTCTATTGACTTATAGATCACCTTAGTAAGAAAAAGAAAGGCAAAAGACTTACTCTGATGCCATATCAGAAAGTTTGCAGAAGCCATAACTCGGGGAAATCTTCCAGTTCCTTCCTTTAATCTCCAAACTTTTTGAATTCTTCTACACCAGTCCTCAATGCTAACTTTCTCTTGCATAAAACAACTATCCAGAATTACTTTTATGAACTTAAACCTATACGAATTTTAACAACGCACAAAGGTCGAATGCTATACGGGTAGCCTGTGGATCCGGAGTGGTAGACTGTCGCTCCATCCAGGAAGGTGGACCTTGTTACATTCCCAACACTCTACAGAATCACGCGTCGTTTGTCCTTAATATACTTTACCGGAGGCAGGGTGTTTGCGACCCTTTCTTAGGCAGCAAGATCGTTACCAAAGATCTTTGTGCGTAAACTAATTTCTCTAAACAGCTCAAATATATTTAATAAGCTAACTTTTATAGAGTAGTGCATGATATGATTGATAAATTTTGGTTTTTTTTTTTTTTTTTTTTCAGCATATGGTAGTTGCAAATTCCCAGGAGTAGCACACATTGGCACTGCCTAAGGGATGCATAGTTGCGTACTAGAAGTTACAAGGCTTGGTTGGGAGTAATTAATATGCTAGAAATTTTTTGGTCCCAAAAATTGTATCTCTTATGCTTACTATTTATGAAATCAAGGCTACCATTATACATGAAATTTTGGTTTATGCCTCTTGTTTATAATAACCTGTCTTTTCTCTTCGCATTTTGGCATATTTTGTGCATAATCAAGCAAATTACTTTGTTTGACTTTTTAAACTTCAAATTATGATTCGGTTCGAGTTCGGATACTGGATTCATAAATTTATTAGGCTACGTTCTCGTTGAACAAAACTAAACTGGACCTCAACTAATTAAATTGTAGTATAAAAAAAAATTAAACAGGAGCTGAATTGAAATTAATTAAAATTAACTAAGGAGCGAAATTAACTAAAATTAACTAATTCTCAAATGAAAATAACAGAGCCCTTTATACGTTTTACATCTACTTTAAATGAACCAAGTCTGATAAAAAATACTTATTTTAACAAATGACAAGGGTAAAACTGTCCAACTTCTTGACTAGTATTGGAGATGACAATATTCGTTCACCTTAAAGAAAAAATATGTTTCATTAAAATGATAATCTAGAAAATATTTTAACCAACTTTGACTATGGTTATTAGTTTTGATTGTCACAATTTTATTTTAATTGTACTTTATAGAAAAATGGGAAATGAACATTACTTTGATTTTGTTTGATTTATTACTCAATATCCATTTATATTTAATTTTGTTTGATTTATTACTCATAATTAGTTCTATATATACCCAACAAAACTTATTATATCTTCCTTGCTCTCAAAATAAAAAACTGCCAATCAACTGCAAAAAGAAAGTTATGGCAAAAAGTTGGATGAATGGATTTGCTATTGTTATTCTCATGTGTACAGCTTCTTTTGTTCATGTTGTCTCAGATGATGTTCCTGTGGTATGACTGCTACTCATCTCTTAATAGGATCTATATAACAAATTTCTATCTGATCCAACTAGCTAATTCATGATATTACTAGCTGATCATGCATTCATATCAAATTTTATTTCCTTTCTCGAACCCTAAACATGACTAATAAATCTCTACCTCTTATCCAGATAACTGATTACTGCATCGCGGTACCAGGCCTGACGTCTGATGGAAATTTGAAGGATGCTATACAGAGATATTGTATGGTGATAACCTGCGATGCTATGAGGCCAGGAGGATTTTGTTTCCTTCCAGACAATTTATACAGTCATGCATCCTATGTCTTTAATCTGTTTTACAAGATTAAGGGGTTTTGCGACACCAATATAGCCGTTCTCACTACTACAGATCCTTGTACGTAATGAATGTCTCAAAACAACTAGCTCATATATTTAATTTTTACTATTTGTTTTATTGTTTATGTAATTAAATTAGTTTCATGTGCTAAATGAAATGACCTTGCATTTTTTTATTTTTTTTTGTGTGTGCAGCTCATGGTTCGTGTAAATTCCCAGGACTGGTATAAGGAAACTGCAGTTACAAGGAATAAGGCTTCATTAATCACCAGTAGTAGTGTTACTTTGCTACAAGTATTGATTGCAGTGGTGATACCTGCCCCAAAATGTTTTTCTTTTATGATGCAATAATTTCTTGAATATTTTGTTTTAATATTTAAATCTTTTGCAATTAATAAATATTATGTAAATAATTTCATATAGAAAAATCCCACTCGCATATGTGAAGATTAATTGTAGATAAGAAATGCAGGGGCGGAGTCAGAATTTGAAAGTGGAATATTATAATATTAATAGATAGTGGTTTGATAAAGTTAAAAGTTAATTATTATTTAAATGGTGAAGAAATTATAAAGAGTGATAAAAAAT
The DNA here is from genome assembly GCA_036897095.1 of Plantago elongata. Taxonomy (NCBI): domain Eukaryota; kingdom Viridiplantae; phylum Streptophyta; class Magnoliopsida; order Lamiales; family Plantaginaceae; genus Plantago; species Plantago elongata. The sequence continues at coordinate 1,193 of JAYMSP010005544.1, read as the reverse complement.
AAATAGTGAGTTGGTAAAATGGAGGGTCTCAATACCTTAAATAGAAGGGATGAGATTTGCGTGGAGAACTAAAATGACAAAAGGAGAAAAATTAATCAAGACGGAGAAACTACAATGTTTCATTGGAAGTAATATGCCAGAAATAATTTAGTCCCAAAACATGTCCCTTATGCACTTGCTATAATGATTTTTGCATTTTTATCAATATCCTTATCTTTCTTTTGTAAATTATGCGTATAGTCATGCAAATTACTCGGTTTGACCTCTCAAAGTTTACATTATAATCCGTATAAGTTTTGATAGTGTATAAATCCGGTGAAGTCTAAGTTCCTGAATTAGGAATGATTCAGTTGCGGTTTAGAGCATGTTCAGCTCGACTTGTGATGTTTTAGTTGATTTAATGTTCCGAGTTCAAGGTTTAGTTCGACCCTGAGCAAGTTGGTGTTTGCACTACAAAAAGTTTGGGAATCAGCAACGGAATTATTCGTCCCTGATTCGACCAACGACGAGTTAGTGATGGACCGGTCCGTCACTTTTTAGCAACGGAAAATTTATGTCACTAAAACTAGGGACGCTCAGAGAATCCCTAGTTCGTTTTTAGAGACGAAAAATTTCCTTTGCTAAAAACGACGCTCGATTTAGGGACGCTCGGAGCGTCCCTAAATTGAGCGACGGAATTTCCGTCGCTAATACTTTTAGCGAGGGAAAATTCCGTCGCTAATTATTTTATTTTTTATTTTTTTATTTATATTAAAAATTACCTGTTTTCGTCTCGAATTTCACACCATAATAATGTATAATAAAGTATTCAAATTAAAGTGATTAGTCGGAATAAAAATGATTCATCGAATAAAAAGTATCCAAATGTAATTGTAAACATCTATACGAACTAAAACGGTAACTAAGAATCCGTAAACAAAGTAAAACAGAAGTACCTACAAATCCGTTCAGAAAAGTAAAAACAAGTAACTAATCCATAACGTGATCTGGAGACGATGGAGGTGATTTAGACGGAAGACGTCTTTTGAAAGATTCCATCTGAGTATGTAGACAAGCTTGGTTCTCAAGCAACTCCTGAATCTACCTCTGCATGGGAGTCATCATCCGATCGACCTGGCTCTGTGTGTAAAGAGTAGAGTAGTGATCCTCCCTGTGTGACTGAGTAGCTACCACGTTCCAGTGAAGTAGTCAGA
>JAYMSP010005543.1:0-13433 GCA_036897095.1 Plantago elongata | reverse complement strand
CATGTGATAGCAGAACCTGTCTCCACCTGTGTCCACGAAATCTTAGATCGACGGCCAGCACAAAGCCCTCGTTTTGTAACAAAATTATAAATCCCTCCTCTCCCATTCTCATCCCCAGCATACCAATTCTGAACTGTGGAGTACTTGATTTCTGCACCCTCATGGCAATATAATTCCACAACTGCAGCATGTAATTGATTGGTATCACGCATAGGAGCAGTACATCCCTCCAAGTACTCCACAAAACTACCTTCATCTGCCACTATCAACGTTCTCTCAAATTGCCCCGTCTCCATAGCATTTATCCTAAAATACGTAGATATTTGCATAGGGCACTTGGTATTCTTTGGTATATACACAAAGGAACCATCACTAAACACAGCAGAATTCAAAGCCCCATAAAAATTATCATCTGCCGGAACAACTCTCCCTAAATACTTCCTAATCAATTCAGGATACTCCCTAATCGCCTCCGAAATCGAGCAAAAGATCACACCCGCCTTCTCCAAAGTCTTCCTATGCGTCGTAGCAATCGACACACTATCCAAAACCGCATCCACCGCAACATTAGCCAACCTATTTCTCTCATTGAGAGGCACCCCCAGTTTATCAAAGTACCTAAGAATCTCAGGATCAGCCTCATCTAGACTATTCAAAGTCGGCTTCTTTATCGGCTCGGAGTAATAACAAATATCCTGAAAATTGATCATCGGGTAACGATTATCGGACCAATTAGGCTCCGACATAGTAACAAACTTCTGATAAGACTTCAACCTAAACTCCAACATCCAATCGGGCTCCTCCTTCCTAGAAGAAATCAACCTAATAGTCTCCTCAGATAAGCCTTTGGGGATTGTAAAGGAGTCGATTTCTTGATTGAAACCCCATTTATAGTCACGTTTCAAGAATTTATGAAGTGGGTCGTCGTCGTTCTTACCTGGAGCGTCGATGGTGGTGCTGGATTCGTAGCTGACGTCAGCTTTAACTTTGAAGGTTCTGGAATTGGGGGTTCTGAGAGAGGGGAATTTGGGGGTGAGGTTAAAGGTGGAAGCTTTTGGGGTTTCGGATAGGTAAAAGGATGGAGTCCCGTTGAGAAGAGAAGCCATGAATGAGCTCGATTGGATTGGTTTCAGAAAAAAGGTTCGATTTTTAGATGTGTAGAGATGTTGAAGAAGCTAGAAATTTAGAGTTGTCTGTTATGTGGTTGTTATTAAAGTTTTTAAGGCTTTTGTAATGTCGCACGCAGACCACGCGTCCCGAATGTTGGATACTTGGATAGTTTGGATGCGATGCTTGCTTGGCCAATTAGGCAATGACCACCAAATTGCCAAATACCCTTTTGATATTTGTAGGGCTAATCAAGTCAGTCTCCACCTCATACATATATCATAATAAAATTTATTATGGTGGTTCGTCGTATATGACTAATTCAGTCGAGTACTGTCAAATAATATTGAACTCTTTTTTAAGGGACGATTACCCTTTTCAGATTTCCAGGGCTAATCAGGTCGGTCTACACCGACAAACAACCATTTGTGCTCATATGGATAGTTACTTGTATGGTGCTCCTAAGATTAGAATAAATGTTGAACTATGTATTGGAGATAAGAAAGGAAAGTTTTATTATAAAATGTTAATATTAACTCTTTCTTCAAGTAACATTTTAAGTGATACGCATTTATGGAAATATTTCATGTGGTACTTTGTTATAAGAAAATGTTGATACTATAACTATGTAGAATAGATTAAATTCAGAGAGGTTTAAACGGTGAAGTATTGAAGGCAATGTTACAGCAACAGTCAAATAGACAGTAAGTACAACGCTTAGTCGTTTATGTGAGTTGGTAGCTGGGATAAGTTGTTGAAGCACCTTAAAGTGTGAGTTCACGTGGACTGAGTAATGTGTCGATCACTAGTTTGCTTGTGACATGTGATATGATGTTATATCACGCAAATAAAAGGCTGGAAGGCTTATACAATGAGAGGGTTAGTTAGTATCACAAGTTAACTTCTTCTTCGAGCTTCTGGAAAATAATTTTCTCAAAAAAATTAATTGGATCTCTATAATTCTCCATTATTGAAGTGTTGTTGTATTACTGTAAACGAACTGATCACTAATAAAATCTATAATTACTCATGTGGACGTAGATATTTGTTGAACCACATAAAACCACATGTTTGTGAGTTGTTTGATTCATCGTTTGATTAATTGCAGTGTGATTGTTGTCTCAACTATTAGAGCAATGCCGCAGAGTTGATTGTCATTGTGTTTAGTGATTGGTTGATTGAGCTAACAATAACTTAATATCATAATAAAATTTTACAAGGGTACTTTTTATATTATTTTTTTTCTATGTGTAGTTCTCACTATGGCTATGATGTTTATGTTTAAGTTCCCTATCTGGTGTCTCTGTAAATATAATCCTCCAATGACTTTTGTTTAGGATAGAATATGAGTGGCCTTTTTTCAATTAAAATTAATACTTTTATGTATAAAAAATTTAATTTGAGTGGGGAGTTGACCAGTCAAGTGGGATAACAAACGTCCCCTTATTCTATGATGTGTTATGTAAAATTATTATTTTTGTTTTTATATATTGCTAATTAGAGACCATTTAAAAAAAATCATGTATCTTAAAATATCGAATTGAAATTAAAATAGCTCATAAGATTCCACTTTAATTTAGGGACTACTAAACATTAAGGTAAACTAAATACCTAAATAACCTTACAAAAGTTTGTGTGAGTATATAATTTATAAGAGTTTTGTGAGAGTCTTGTATCATTGTTTATTAATTGTACGGTGTTGTATACAAATAGTGAACTTTTATATGTTTTATGTAATTTTACAAATGATATAGTATTACATAATAATTCTACATCGAATTTTTATAAAATTATAAAAATATAAAATGTATAATTAATATATAATAATGCAGAATTCTTATAAATTATAAAATACGAGGAGAGTTTCAAGAATAATCTATCATAAAAGCTGATTCTCCAATTATTGTCTTTATTTTGCAGTATATAACATACGAATAGTCGAATACTCACTCATTCCCAAACTCAAATTCTTAATCAATGGCGGTAAGTTTAGTTTGTTCCACTTCCCTTTTCTGTATGGTTCCTCTGTTTTCGTTCTTAGTTCACTGCTACTTTCAAGTTCTTAACTATACTATTATTTCTTGCTAGCTATCTTGTATGTTTAGAATTGTACATTTTTGAAGAATTCAAATGTTACGCCAGACCAGAATGCAATCAAAAGGTCCGCCAAGTAAGTAAAGCTTTGATCTTGAAATCTCTATCTTTGTATTCACTAGAGGTGTTTTGAAGTAGATAAATTTGATTTCATTTTGGCTTCTTCCATAACATGCTTAGTTATATGCACATTCCCATGTCTACCTAACTGTTCCTGTGTAGAATCAACAAGCTAGAACTCACCACCTGTTTGATAAAATTCCGCTAAGAGGAGGTGTATTTTCTTAGTTCAGATATCACAAAATACTGTACAAGGGGAGTTGAAGATATTACATTAGTGCAAACTGTAGTTACTCAGCTCAAATAGTCCATTTCACCATAGATTACACTGCAAAAGTGAAGATATTACAGAGTATCATAGAGTTCAATATCACACACATTGGAATTCAAGTCTTGCTGCTAGGCCTTCCATGATTTATTGCTGCTAGTGTAGAGCCTTTTCTTGTTTGCTAGGTAGCCGTGTTCATATAACCGCCGATGCATGAACTTGATCTATGTTCGTAAGGGAGTGTTCTCCACCACTTGCTAAAAGTCGATTCGTTGAAAAAAACGTCTTTCCCCAGCAATTCACTTTGGACCCATGTCAATACCTGTCCCTCTAGCTTCATGACTTCGTTCTTCACCTCACTGAATGGCTTCATCCTCAGCTCCTCGACCTTAGCCCAGAATGTCGACTCGGAACTTGCCCCTGCCTGCATTATCTCGATATGCTCTCTCCAATTCTGTGGAAACTTATAGCGCTTTGGTCTACCCTTCAACATGTATGGTCCTGTGTCCTCATTCTTCAAATGTCGATAGTAGTTTGCAATGTCCAATGGCTCAACAAGTCGCCTAAATATGGTTCCTAGTTCAATCCATTCTTTACGGCCTTCAAATCCATCTGGAAGTTCATACCTTCTTATCATTTCAATGATCTCGTCCCATATCCCTGCCAGCTCCTGTCTGCTGAGATTGGCTTCGAAATCAATCTTGTCTTTCTGTATTTTGAAGGCGTCGTAGTAACCAATTTTGCGAATCTCACAGTGCTTCTTGTATTCCTGTATATTGTTCAATGCTTTCCTGATGCTTTCTATATTAGAATATACTCGTTCTTGGTTTGCAAATTTCTGCTTTTCTAGTTCGCCAGCTGCTCGAAGACACAGCCTCGCTCTTGTGCTCTGAAAGTGCATGTTAATATAGTTAGCTACAATAATTGCATATAAAAAACTAGTTATATCTTTAGTTTGCAGAAATTAGATTCCTGAGCGGCTGAGCCTTAGGGCGTTTGCCGAAGTAGACCATGCATGAAAGAATTGTATCTCAAACTACAAGCTCAAACTTGTTTTGAAAACAAACAACGTAACGGAGAATTTATCAGGATTTTGGAATATACCAAGCCTAGATCCTTCACAGCGGCTGCATCATTGGTTAGAGCATCAGAGGACAAAGGGATCTTTGTTAGATTCTCCAAGTAGGTGATATCTTGCATGTTTAGACCTTCCTGTAACACATTCTCATAGGCCAAGTGTTCTTTGAACACTCCATGAACAAAATCCAAGTTCTCTTCCTGAGGACTCATCTGAAGACAGAAGAACAGCAATTGCAATACAGCATCTGAATTATCAAGAACGGTAAATTTCCCACTACCAGTGCAAAATATGTAAGTTCCGAAAGGCCTGTAGGGACTAAGTTCAATGATGCTAGGTATAGTTTCTAGTAACAAACTCGTGCAGCCCTTGAGATAACATGCAGCGTGGCTCGTAACAGACAGAGCATTCCTCATCACATATAACAGGAAGTTATACGCTTCTCTGGATTTCCCAAACTCGTTTTGATTCATTGGGGATTTGGGGTTGTAAAAATTTAGTAATGGTTGAAACACAGGTTGTATTTGTGGGGGAGGAGATAGCATTATACGGGGTATAATGTCGTATCTGGTTACAAAGTGGATGAAGTATCGAGCCCAGTTTTCACGCCTGAGAGCGTGGGAGAAAGTCCGGTTACCGACAAGAGGAGATCCGAAAGTTAGGCACCAGGAAAGGGGTACTACGGAGGGATTTGGCCTTGTGTACTTCTCAAGGAACCAAATAGTTGCTAGGATAGCTAATGGACCTCCAGAGGAGTGTCCTGTAAAGATAATTTGCTTCTTCTCCTGCATGGCTTTCTCCACCTGCAATTAATGCAGTTTAGTATCACAAATTTCAGCCTTGAAAGTAAAGAAACAGATGATTTTTTCCCCAATTTCTCACTAATCCATCCAAGAAACATTTACACATGATACATTAGCCTAAATATTGCTTATTTGATTCAATAATTCTCACATTTGACAAGTCAAATAACCAACAAAAGTAGGCAAGCCAAAGTCTATACTGGTCACTGAAGTAAAAACAACCACAAGTGAGAGTCTAAGTCTAGCACGGAAGATGAATTTCCACTTTTTCTCATGAACAGTTCTTGAAAACCAAGCGCAAACACAAGATGAAGATATGTTATAAGAGATTACCTCAGTTACAAATGATGATTTGATTAAGAGCTCATCGAATCGCCTGCTAAACACTTTGTTCACCAACGCTATTTCCTCTGTTCCGATGCTCTTGAGAGACGGAAACTTGGACATGTCAACCTTCACATCTCCAAAAGCCTTTAATCCGCTAGTGTCGTACCAATACTCGACCATCCATGATCCAGGGAAGGCGAAAAACGCCTCCGTGGAACCGCGACTCTTGTCGTGAACGTATGGTTTGGAAGGGTATTTCTCGTGTGCTTTCATGGCCAGTTTGCAGGCTTTCTGGATAACATCTTCTTGCAGGCCGATTATCTCCCCAAGCACCATTTCTGGAGCTGATTGTCGTTCTTGAGTTTTTTGTGTTTGGTGGTACGAAGTATAATGTGTCTTTTAACGTTTTGAATTTTCTTTAGAAGATTGGTAAAGTATAGTACTTTATTGCTAAAACTTAAAAGGACCCCCTCAGGTATGTGTTATTCCCACAATAACCCCTCTTTCATGTCTCAAGTCTCCCCTTTGTTTGGGACCATCCGACATCCGGTTAATAATTGAATAGTTTCGGTCGTTAAAAATTGTGCAAGGAGTACATAGAAGTAAAAAGAGTATTGTAATTGTTTTTTACACAGGTATTATCAAATAGTAAAATTTGAATGTTAGACACGATTAGCTAGCCCAAGCAAAAATGAGTGTTGATAATTGATACTACAACACGCTAAAGTTGCTTGACTTGGGTTTTGAGGAGTCTTTGGCCTGACTTGTGATACCGGAAGGAAAATATAGTTGAAATTATGGTCTTCGCTTGTCCTAAGTGCATGAAATAAAATCATGCTATTGTAATAAACAAAATTGGGTGGAGGACTGGAATATTCTTAGTCAACTCCAAAGAATTTGCATCGATTCTCGGTTTTTTTTTTAATTACACCGATCATACCTATAATTCTTATATTACATTATTACTTAAAAATTTATATTTATATTTTCATTCACTAGAAATAAGAGTACATATTGATATATGCACGCTATTCATAAGTACAATGCAAATGAATTTTACAAGTCGTTTTGAGTTTTAGTCATCGACTTGTCAATTGAAATTGAATGGTATGTAGTAGAATAACAATGGTGAATGTTGGAGTCCAAGTTTAGGTCAGGTGTCTTCGCTGAATCTTCATAGTCATAAAATGATTCAACTGTGATAACCCAATTAATCAGTTAATCCAACTGTGATGGCATGGATGAAGGATGGGCTTGTTGAAACTTGAAAGCTCTATCTGCCAATCCGGCCCAATTGGTCGGACCACAATCTATGCTGGATTCCTATGCATTTCAGTGCTATCAGTACTCGGACCTAATTTACGTTTCCTCGGGCCCTTACATCCTGTTTTGCTCTTCACGTGATCTTCTGAAAGAATTATTAGAGCATGATAAGGAAAAGTTATAGTGTGTATTATTTTATGACACTAGTGAACCAATTAATATAAAATCAATGGTTGAGCGAACTATCAACTTTTTCTAATAAATGATTATACTTTAAGACATACTCCCTCCATCCCGCTAAGAACGAAACATTCTTTAAAAATATAATTTTTAAGTAGTGTGTGATTAAAAATGAGTTTAAAATAGAAAATTATATGCGTGCTCAAGAATATGTTGTGGAAAATGAGTTTTGTGGGGTTATTGTTAAAAATAAAATAAATATTTTATTATTAATGAAACGCTTAAAACGAAAATATATTTCGTTTGTAATGGGACGGTGGGAGTATTACACATTAAATTCGGTGATTCACAATTTCACATCATCAGACAGTGGAAGAAAATAATAAAGCGTCATTATGAATTATTAGCCAGCTCACCTACAAATCTACCATGCTTGAATGATTCCTTAACTAGACCGTAATAATGACATTGTTTACCACTTGTCTCATAATTATCACCCAAGCTAACCTTTTCATGTTGCCGTAGGATATGAGTGCCATTTTGTTTCACCCACCCCAACTACCTACTGAGAAACCAAAGTTTATAAAACACTAATAACTTTTACTTCGAATTCATTTTAATCAAATTTTAATAGAAGTAGATAAAAAAAAGTACGTATATAAGCATTTAGAAACACACAGTATGGTATTAATTATTTATGATTCTTGATTAACCACCTCAATAATGAAGAATTATATAATGCGAAGAGTAAACTATTATTAGGTGGGTAGTCGATGGAAAGATGCTCAACTCAACTGCTGATCAATCATGGTCACCCTGTAAAGTAAAGAAAAAGAGCGAAACCGGAAACACACAAACATCCATACATACCAACTTCCATTTTACATAAACTGTCGCGGCAAAATAGTAATTCAACCAACACATTAAATAACGACAGGCGATCCCACTCGCCCCACTTTCACACCTTTCCATTATTATATTTAATCGTAAAGTTACCAAAACTTGCATCAAATCTCAATTTTCCCAACCAGAAAAGCGAAAAGGCTAAACCAAAAACAGAAATCAAATAGTAAAAATAAGCAAAACTCATCTCATATTCTCATCTCATCTACCTATCACTCTCATAAGTATCGCCACCGCAATGCCACCGATCACCACCGCGGCGCCACCACTCCACTCACACTGACTATCCACATTACACGCAGAAGCAATCAGCGAAAAAATGTCGGCAGCAGCGAAGAAGCAAGCGCAGGCACGTGACCTGAAGCAGAGAGTGCTCACGTGTCTCCACAAGCTCTCCGATAGAGACACACACTCCTCTGCTGCAATTGAGCTCGAATCGATCGCCAAAACGCTAACTCCAGACTCTCTGCCGCCATTTCTCTCGTCAATTTCGGCTACCGACTCCTCCGACAAGTCTCCGGTGCGCCGCCACTGTTTGCGCCTAATCAGTGTGCTATCCGATCACCACGGCAACTCTCTGTCTCCGTACGTGTCAAAACTGCTTACCGCGATTCTGCGTCGTCTTCGTGATGCTGATTCGTCGGTCCGAGCGGCTTGTGTGACTGCTACGTTCTCGCTGGCCTCGCGGATCACTTCTCCGCCGTTTGCGTCCGTTGCGAAGCCGTTTGTGGAGTCTTTGTTCACTGAGCAGGATGTGAATGCGCAGAATGGAGCTGCATTGTGCCTGGCGGCGGTGATTGAAGGATCCGGTAGTCCGGATGCGGTGAGCTTGAGGCGGATTCTGCCGCGGCTGGAGAAGTTGGCGAAATCGGAGAATTGTAAGGCGAAGGCGGCGGTTCTGGCGTTGATGGCGAGTGTGGTGGGAGTGAGGGGAGTGTTGTTGAGTAATTTGGTTAGGAATTTGGTTCAGGTGGTGGTGGATTTGTTGAGTTGTGATGATTGGGCTGCGAGGAAAGCGGCTGCAGAGGTGTTGATTAAGATTGTGGAAGTGGAGAAACAAGGCTTGGCTGAGTTTAAGCATCCTTGCTTGAAGACTTTTGAGGCTAAGAAGTTTGATAAAGTTTGTCATGATCCTGATTTTTATTATATGTGACTTTTTTTTATGTATGCTTGTGTGTATTGATAGAATGTGGGTTGATTTGATCAGGTTAAGGCGGTGAGAGAGACGATGAATCAGATGATTGAGGCGTGGAAGGAGATTCCGGATCTGCCTGATCAGGTTTCTTTGCCACCAGAATCACCGGCATCATTCAAAGGTATGAGAACTGTTACATCAATCTTTCTTATATGTATCTTATGAATGTAGTTGATTTATGACTTGGAGAATGAAAAATGCAAATATATGATACGAAGCCTGCAGGGATGATTTCGAGTCGATCAACTATGAGGTTTATTTTTTGAATCTATGGTCTTGGGGTTCGAATTTTTCCTAGTTGTTTCAATTCAATTGCAATGTTTGGATGTCTTTTTTCAGCAGTAATAGCTTCATCTTGTTCTTTAGATTTCTTTTTTCAGTTTTAAGTAGTATAATTGATGGATATGTTACATCTACAATTTTGCACCATGTTCTGTGTCGTGAACATATTTGTTTTGTATTTTGTTTTCTCTCTCTGTGGGTACAGATAATGCTAGTGATGGACGATATCCACTGATTACCAAATCTCCTATAGGCTCGAGGTCTCCTCAAATAAGGAAAAGGACTCATGTGGTTGGCAATGAAAACAAAAAAGATGTTGCAATGTTCAGGAAGTTAGATAGGAAGACGCGCTCAGACCGAAAAATTGAAATCTCCACTCCTCCAGGTGGTTCTTCTGGAGTATTGATCTCTGAAAAAAAGCATTTTGATGGAGATGGCAGATTATTAACTACTGGGGAGGAGAAATCACAACTTTCAAAGCCAGCAATTAGACGTTCTCTATTCGATGAAAAATATGAGAACCCAAATCATGATGTGTTTAAAAATAGTTCTCATACGGTTCCATGTGGTGAGGCTAGTGTAGTGATGAGTAATGAAACTGGAGAGGTTTATAGGAGCCAACAAGAGCTTGAAGAGCTGTCCCTTATTCGAAAGCAACTCTCTCAGATTGAGAATCAGCAGTCCAACTTGCTAGATCTTCTTCAGGTACTCAAAATTCTTCATGCACTACCTGTCTGCAAAATAAGTATTTGCGTTTTGCTGCAGAGGTGGTATGGTGCGTATTTAGTATTTCAAAGAAATTTTTTGGTTCACCTGTGTTCAGAAGGACACTAGTGTTCTTGTGTTCCATCAATATATTACTCAGCTGTTCATCTTGTTTTTTATGGCAGTTAGACCCTTTTTTTTTCCCTTCTTCTGGAGAAGTATGGCAGTCAAACCTGACTGACTATGTTTCTGTGGTGATATGATATTATATTATTGCTTGAATTTGATAAAAGAATATACATGTCAGCTTTGGAAAAATATCACGAATGCATCATGAACAGTAATTTGCCTATCGACTGGTGAACCCAAACTGAACTTGTGAAGTGATAAAAAGTAAAATTGTTGGTGCATCAGTTAAGTGACTGCTCTTCTAAGAACGAGAAAAAAAATTGTTGGTGCATCCGTATGATAACAAGTTAGAATCAATTTAAAAGATTATTCTTAGTAGTTTAGGATAAAACAGAAGCACACATGCATGAAGTATCCTGAAAATTAATAAAAGGATTTCTGAACAGTTGAAAAAGGAGAATCTGTGTATGACTCTTTCACTAAGAGTATGTTCAACTTTTATGTCTTGTCAATGAAAACATTGTCTTGTTAGCCACCAAAAAATTTAACCGTAAAGTTTTTGTCTGTTCTCCCACCATGTGTGGCAGGGTATTTTTCTTTCATTTGTGTCAAACTATCGTGAGAATAATCTTTTCTTTCTGCTTCTCGGCAGAGATACATTGGGAGCTCACAGAATACTCTGCATTCTTTGGAGTCACGTGTCCATGGTTTAGAACTGGCTTTAGATGAGATTTCGTTCGATTTAGCTCTTGCAACTGGAAAGATGTCCCAGACTACTGGAGCAGCATGTTGCAAGTTACCGGGCACTGATTTCTTGAGCTCCAAGCTCTGGAGAAGAAACAGTCCATCATCAACTTCTCTTATCCATCAATCAGTGCGGAGCTATTCTACAAGGAACAGAGAACCTGATGATTTCTCTCTGGGAAACCAGAAAACCCGATTGCGAAGTGGTCATGGGCTGATAATGAATCCATTGGCAAAACTTCCCAGAGGCTCCAATGAGCTTCTGGAAGCTTCCACTAGTAGTGCTCTTAAGAATGTCAGTGTTTGAGGTCGGCCCATGCATCTATGCCTGATGGTTCGAGGTACTCTTGAAATCAGTATACACTATATTGGTGTTTTGTTGTTTTTTGAGCTCCTTTAAAAAAAATAAAAAAAATAGTATCATGATTGTTGTGATGTCAACTGGTGTTTGTTCTATGCCCGTTCTAACTTAATCACTCTATGATGTAGTATCAATTTGTTTTAATGAAATTCTCAATAGTAGGACCGCTTTTTTCTTCCAAATGTTGAAAGTCAGGGTCCGGGGGAGGGATGCCTGATTTTCTACCTTTTTATCGAATACTATTAATATCTTCTTGAGCCATTGTTGCCCACATTCATTTCAATACAACATTGAGTTTTAGTGTTCTATCCTTGCAGGTTAATGTGGTAAAGAAAGGTATGGCCACAACTGCAATTGATTGCTTGATTAAGAAAAGGATGCCATGCACATTTGCCTTTACTACTTCATACTACTAACAATATGAGAAAACATTATCCCCGCTGACTATGGCCAAAATATCAATGATGAAGACACTGGAAGATGATATATTCGCGGATTATGCATGCTTGTGTAATTTTTAGCATCTTATTTCGTTAAAAAGGGTATGTAAATATGGAATTTGCCTCTTATCTTTACCTGAATGCAGAATGTCACTCGTGTATTAAAGTGAATTTCACCTCTTATCTCGTATGTCTGGTTGTTACTTTTATAGAATGAGCTAGGATAGATTATGTCGTAGGCAGCTGTAAGTTAATGTAATATGAAAAAATGAGTGTGTGTGTGTTAGTGTGTGTGTATATATATATAAATCAACTTGAATGTAGTAGCTAGCTAATTCTTGGTCTGACTGATATCTAGAGACTAGAGTGGTGCGGTTTGGTATGTTAAACAAAGTACACATCTTTGACTCATTACTGGAGATATTTTTTGCCTATGACATTCGATATTCGTTTTTGGATCTCAAGTCCCCAATACAACATTGAGTTTCAATGATGAGAAAAATATCTCGCTCAAGTCACTTCGTTACTATATGGAATATGGAATTGGCCTCTTATCAAAGTGACTTTCCTTCCTTCCAGCTGCATTTGCTTTACCTCTTTGTACGTATACCATACATCATTTGCAGTTGGACTGCATTAACAAGTTCGGTTTTGACATCTATTCAATTGAGGACCAGGTAGTCTCCGTGGAAGTCAGTATCTAACCACATGATGGCGCAACCAGAGCTCATACATTACCATGTGGAAAGCATCTTGCCTAATAGGAGGAGAGTTCCACACGAAATGCTTTTGGACCTGACAATTGAAATTCGAAGTTTTTAGACATTTAACAAAATAAAATTGTTAGCTTATAACCAGAATGTGTCGTAGCTAGAAGTCACATCTACATCATTACATATTTATATGTGCATATATGTATCATGTTTTTCGTGACCTGGCTTAAGTAAGTTCTTAGCAAACACTACATGATGCATGTAATTCAATCTATAAACACTACTGGGATTTTGGAACTCTTGAGACTATTAGGCCACCAATAGGTAAAATGATTGGAGTATTTAAAGGTAAAGGAAAACATTAGTAAATTAATTAAAATTGCAGCATAATAGTCAAATTATCACCATTAAACCGTGTGGGGAGAATCTGAAGGAGCACGATGGCATGCAGTAGCAGTAAATGGTAGTTCTGTACCTTTACTAGATTTTTATGCAATGTAAGGAATTCATCCTGAGTTATATTTTGGAGAATTTCCTTTAGCTGATAAACATCTTTCTCCTTTAACACAACAGAGAACTTGTGCCAGTCTAAAACGTCGTTGAAAGGCAGGTCATAGTAATTTGAAAGAATTACTGCACAAACATAAAATGATTCAGTAAAATATTGAAATTGATGTCATCCAGAATATTAAACATTTGTAAAAAAATAAGAATGAGTAAAACATAGCATGTTCACTGCATAGTACATGTTCAAAGCATATATATAGGCACAACACTATCT
>JAYMSP010005542.1:0-13434 GCA_036897095.1 Plantago elongata | reverse complement strand
TATATTCGTAGATCTCGAAGAGACGAATTCATTGGTAATTTTTATATATTTTTTATATTTATATTTTTCGAGTTATTCGCGTTTAAAATTGGACAAAAATTAAAGAAACGAAATAAAAAAAAAAAGAAAATGAAGCTGGCACATGGCAGCAGCCTATTGGCTGCTGCCAGGCGCCGTGGCACGGCGCCCGTGCCACACGCCGCGCCTATTGCCCCCATTGGGGCGCCCATGGCGATGGGCACGACGGCAGCGCCATGGCGCCCCATTGGGGCTGGTCCAACTGTAGGGCTGAGCAACTGGGCCTGGACCGATTTAAGGTATTTTTAGCCCGAACCGATATTGGCTCGGTCCAGGTCCGGACCGGACCAAAAAAGTTGGTCCGATTTTGAATTGGACCGAGCGGATCGAATTTTACAAAAAAAAAAAAAAAAAAAAAAAAAAAAAAAAAAGAAAAAAAACTTAGAAACCAGGATGCTTTCTAAATCCCGAAATCAAAATACATCAGAGTCGAAGAACCAATTTTCCTTCTACTTGTAAATGTTGGATGAAGAATTTTAACACTTTTGGGAGGGTTGTTAAATAAGTCTGAATAAGTGATGCAATTCACTTCAACACTACACTGATAATGAAGTGCAATTCAGTTGGTAAGCTGCTTTTCCACCTAAATTAATCAATTGGGTGTTCGAGTCACCTTTCTCGTTTCGGGAAAAAAAAAAACTTCAACACTACGCTCTAAATTTTTAGTTGTCCCTACTTTCTCTCCTTCTCTTGCTCTTGATATACTCAAATTAAGATCCGCGAGAGTCCTCTTTAGTTGTATTGAATTTTATCATGGGAGAAATAGACACAGCTAATGAGTCATAAGGAGAGACATATACGTGTTCAACTTTCTTGAAAATGCTTCTTATATTTACATCTTCATATACTCTACAATTGTGAAATTAGTTCATTCCTTATGTTCTACTTTGGTGTCAAGCAGCTATTGTATGTTAATTAGAGGGAAGGAATACTATTTGTCATATATAAGAGTGACTTGTTGTTCACCTTCACGGTTGCAAAAAAAAAAGGTTAAAAATATAATTGCAATAACATCCATAGGTTAAAGATCAACCGTCAATGATAAGTCACACTATATGACATCTATTAAGGGGTTGTTTGGCATGTGATTAAAATCGGTCCATTTGACTCGATGAACGATGATTTGGTCTAAAATACACTTCAAATACTCCAATTTCAATTTCATTTCAAACGCAATTTCACCAAAATTCATCCAAATGCCCATTCAAATTATATAGCAATAAATCGCTTATTGTTATTAGCTATGATATAAATTCCAACATCCAAACCACCGATGAGCAACAGTTGCGGCCATGGATTATGCTACTACTAGATGGTTGATGAATAGATAACCTCTTCCGATTTTCGTCTACAATTGATAGCTCTTCGAAATTGAAGTATCTGGTGCATAAGTAATGACTAAGTGGCTGTTTGGATGGACATTTGAGTGGACATTTGAATGGATTTTGATGAAAATTGTGTTTGGATGGATATTTGAGTGAAGTATTTTAAGTGTATTTTAGGCCAAATCAATATTCATCGAGCTAAATGGGGATATTCAAATCCCCATCCAAACACCTCCTAAATGGTGAAAGATACCAAACACCCAAATCATCGATAAATTATAAGTGATCATAGTCGGCGTGAAACTATGCCACTTCTATATCGTTGATGAATGGATACATGGCCTTTTCATGTTTCCATCCCAAAATGGCAGTTTTTCGAATTCGTAATGCCACAAAATTCAAATCAAAGTCCTTTTTTTATCTTGACGTACTGAAAGGACACAAATCTAAAAGAAACAAAATCTACATTTATGCATATGAAGCCATATTCTTCATTTGTCTATCTTGTCAATGTTTGAATGGTATACTTCTTAGTATGTTTTTATTTTCTCATTAATGATAGTGAGTTGGAAATTTGTATTTTTAAATTTTCAAGTTAATTGAAATTTCGTGTTGTTTATAAAAAACTTAACTCAAATTAAAATAATTTAATTTAACTTATGAGTCACACAATATACTATGTGTTTCAATAGGCAAGATTTCATCATACTTTACTATGTACAAAGTACAATTCCCGCCAAATATGTAACATTTATAGTTAGCGAGTTCTTAATCTAGTTTTAATTTTTGATACGCATATTGAGGGGCTGAATGTCATAGGATTGAAATGGGGATCTGGATGAATTTGTCTCAAATTGTGTTCGGCATTGGATTGAAATAGGAGAAATTTAAATGTTGGTACTGTACATTCATTTTGCCTACATGGGCTACTATTCATCCAATCCAAATCAAATAATATAGACTTATTTTGCAGAAGAAATGAAGACTGCAGAAGAAATCAAATCAAGACTGACTGCAGAAGAAATCAAATGAAGACTGCAGAGGACTCAATTTTCCAGTGAAGTTTCATTCATACAACATACTTATTTCGAGACGGACGCTTCTTCGCGAATGTTCTCGTCAGATGGGCGGCGGGATGGTGGTGGCGCGGATGGAGAAGGAAGTGGGAGCTGGGGATTTCGTGGTAGCGGATTGGTAGTGGAAGGGTTGAGATGGGAGAATTGAGGATTTGGGGAAGAAGATGGTAGTTTGAAGAAGACGGTGGATTTGAGAAAGATGATGACGAGATTTTCCGGTGGCGGATTGGTAGTGGCTACAACTTAATTCCTGTGGCGGATCTGACGGCGGAGGTGGTGGGTATGGCGGCAGCGGTGGTGGTGATGGGAGGTATGGAGGGGGAGGCGGTGGGTATGGTGGTGAGAGTGGTGGAGGGTTGAGAGGGTCGGGGTGCTACAAGTGCGGTGAGGAAGGGCATATGGCGGTGGCGGAGTGGAAGCGGAAGGATGGGCGGCAACGCTCGCGGAGCTTGTTGTTCTCGCGCTCCTTCCATGTAGGTAGGCGAGTACCCGACGTCATGGAGAAGACGCGGAAGGGTGGGATTGGTGGATCGGATGGAGTATTGGGTTTTGGATGGATCGATAGTGTGGGACTGGTGAGTGAATATAGAGGGATTGGGTTGAACTGGAGAAGGTGGAGAAAAAGGAAATGGAGTAGAAGAAGAAGAGTAGAGTGGAATATAGGGGCTGTTAAAGAGACAGACTTATACCTTAATAGATGTAGAGTTATAGAAGTCATTTTATATTATTATCTCTTGATACACTATCTTAAGCTAAGGTTAGACTTTGTTATGAAAGAAGTTACTGGCAAAGTATACTCTTATAATTCATACCCCATTTTATATAATTCATACCCCATTTTTTTTACACAATTGTATGCTTAAGTATACTCAAGTGAGTAAGGGATTTTGATCTATACTTTGTTTTGTTAAGAATTTAAATTGAAATTATTACAAAATATAGTGGCCTATCTGACTAATTTACAAGTGTACCTTCAACATATTACGTTTTAAGATAGTCGTTTGTGTACAATTAAGAAGATGTGAATTGTATATGACTGAAGAAGACGAAGACGATTAGAAGTCGGTCATAGACGACGACGCGTAGAAAGAAAACGAATATTTACTTTGATTATTCTGAAATATAATTTTATCGCATTTTAATAAATAAAAACATTATTCCATATACAAATACTACCAAACAACTTATTACATAATTAAATTAATCATATAATTGTAACAACCTCATATATCAATAATTAATCAACTAATATTATACATATTATATCAAATTTCAATACAAATCACATCATACTTACACAAATTATTTATATCTTACACAACCTATTCAATTATAATCTATACTTAACACTAATTTTAACAATCCTACTAAAATTTTGTCATTATTCATCCATTCAAACGGATTTAAATCCGATTCTATATCAAACAAACTGTTCGATTATCGCCTAGAATTAAATTTAGTTCAAAATATTGAGTTTATTATCCAGTCTACCACGGTGGCACATTCTATCCACAACCCAGATTACATTCTATCAACCAACAAACCAAACACCAATCCATTCCCCTCCATTTTCTCCCGCCGGTCAAAACCATTCAACTCATCTCACCTCCACAATGGCATTTTCAAGTCCACTCTACTCACCCATCCACTTCACCCTTCCCAATCTCCCAATCCACCAACGCCGTCACCTCACAATCGCCAATTCCATCTCCACCGACACCACCACCATCGCCGCCGTCGCCGACTCCATCGACACCACCACCATCGCCGTTATCGGCGGGGGCTCCATGGCCGCACTTGCGGCAGCTCTCTCGCTCGCCGATCCCGAAAAACGGCGGAAAATGCAGGCGGAGGAGGTCGGGGGAGGGGACAAGGAGGTGGTGAGGAATTACTTCAATAACGACGGGTTTCAGAGGTGGAGGAAGATCTATGGTGACACGGATGATGTTAATAAGGTCCAGAGGGATATTAGGTTAGGGCATTCGAAAACTGTGGAGAATGTTATGCAGATGTTGTTGGATGAAGGCTCCTTGACTGGCGTTACGGTTTGTGATGCTGGTTGTGGGACCGGCTGTTTGTCGATTCCGTTGGCTAAGGAAGGGGCGGTTGTGTATGCTAGTGATATCTCCGCTTCCATGGTTTCCGAGGCCGAGAAACAAGTACATTTTCGTCTGAAAACTCATTAATTTCAGTTCAGATTGCTTAGTTGTTAGTTCAGTTAGTTCACTGCTTCACTTAACTATCTATATGAGAATTATGCTTGTGTGATTCCAGTTTCAATGACTCAGTTAGTAAGAGTTGGATTTCAATATAAATAAATGTTGCTTCGCGATATTAATTTGTTGGAATTGAGCTTTCACTTGTGATGATGGACTATTGCTTTAAGTAACTATCATATTGGATTATGTTGTAGACGTAGCCTAATTTTGGTGAAATATGTTGTCTGGAACTATCGATGCGTGGTTAGGAGTGTTTGTGTAATTTGAGTTTGACTTGGTTACGGAGTATTGCATTTTGATATTAGTAAAGGCTGCTTTGGATATGTGTGACAGTAATACTTTTATCTGTCCAGGCATAGTAGTAACCACCCATGAATGATAAAGTTTAACGATACGATCTTTATGAATTTTACAGTCTCTACAAGGTTGATGATGCTTGGTTTGTATGGTTAGAGTGTTGATTGGTTACACACTATTGCATTTGGATACAACTAAATGTAGCTGGGATATTAGTGTTAATTGAGATTTTATTTGGCATAGACTATTAATTTATCTATAGTATTGGATACAGTAGGGAAATTGTATTTACTGTTGTCGGAGGTAGACTAGGCTACCATTGTGTAGCCTTGTTATCTTGTTGATTTATTCCCATACATTTGATGGTCACGTTTCTGAATTATATAAACTATGATACAGGCACGAGAAGAGCTTTTCCAAGGAAAGGATGAGATCTCCTCTGGACTGGTACTGCCCACATTTGAGGTGAAGGATTTGGAGAGCTTGGATGGGAAGTATGACACAGTTATCTGCCTAGACGTTTTGATACACTATCCCCAAAACAAAGCGGATGGTATGATTGCTCACCTTGCTTCCTTGGCCAAGGATCGAGTGATCCTGAGCTTTGCCCCGAAGACAATTTATTATGACCTGTTAAAAAGAGTCGGTGAGTTGTTTCCTGGACCTTCAAAAGCTACAAGAGCGTATCTTCATGCCGAGGCTGATATAGAGAGGGCGTTAGAAAAGGTTGGGTGGACAATAAGGAAGAGAGGTTTAACTACCACTCAGTTCTACTTTTCCAGAATCGTTGAGGCTGTTCGTGCCTAGCGCACAAAAGAGGTCAGATTCAATTTTCACATTTGTTTTCCTCTGTGGTAGATAGTACAACAGCCCTCTTTGGGTAGTGTCATAACAATCCTAACCTCGTAATACATTTTATTTGTACCATGTATAGTAGATCGAATCACCAAATATGCTTCTAAGCCTTCTAGCTCATGGTAATTTTTCTAGTTAGTCTTTTAAATGTAAATTTTGATATGTGCCATGTTCCATGGGTCCATTAATTTGTGTTGGAATTCCAATTTTGAATCTCTTGACTTTTCCTCCTTTTATAATTCCAGGTCAGATGATGCATAGTGTTAGCTGAATTATCTCATCATGTAATACCCAACATCCCATATCACTAGTGAGTGAAAGGGATGATGGGTATATATGTAGACCACCACTCTACTATGATATGAGTCCTTTCGGGGAAACCCAAAAACATATTTGTGCTGGGCTCCGGCCCAAAGCGGACAATATGATACCGAGTGGTGGGATAGTCATGCGTAACCTTGCTGGCGCGACCCGGCCCATTGCGCCAGGGTCGTTACACTTCATGTATCTGTCTGTTTAACGAATTGATCTTTGTTCAAGAGTTCTTAAATTGAAGGGCGTGTTTTGGCAGTTAGGACAGCATTGAAGCAGGATTGAGTACCTTCTCTTTTCTGGTAAGAGAGGGAGGGGGGAAGGTTGGTTGACCCATACATGCATATAAATTCAGTTTGGAAAATAATTTTAATTGAAATGACCTATTGTTATAAGAACAATCCTACTTTTATCTTTTCAGATATATTGTTATGGCAAACAAACCCCACCCATCCTGTAAAATAACATATTAACACCTCCTCAGATTTAACATGAGGATTCTGAATCCTCATCACTTCTTCTAAAGTCATGATAGCAAATATATAGCATATGTTTCTTTAGCATAAATGTAGCGTGTAGCATAGTGCTCCATAGTAAGACTTAATTTCGAGACATCAGTAAAACAGAATGTTCACAAATAACAATTAAAAACTGTCAGATTTGATACAGTGACAATAATCATAGTAAAATTCAAACAAGAATGTTTGGATGACTGTAAGAGTTTCAAGAAAAATGATTGTATTACTGTCTAACCATCAAGCAACTGTAACTGGCAGAGTTTTAATGGGCATGAAACTTGCTGTCAGATTTGGCAGCAATCTTTTCAATAGCATCATTGCTGTCGGATTTGTCAGCAATCTTTTCAATAGCATCAGTGATCTTGGTTAGAGCTCCCATTAGGTTTTCGTGCTGTTCCTTTCGCTGCTCCCTGTCTATTTCCAAACTCCGATTCTGAGCTTTGAGTAATTCATTCATCAAGTCAGTGTTTCTCTCTAGAGCTTTAATCAGCTGGTTATCCATGTCACTGTTTTGATATTCACTTGATGACTGCCTTCTTCTCTTAGCTCCTTTTTGAGATGGTGAACCTCTCCAGAAATTTGAGCCTGGCTGTTTCGTGCTTTCACCTTTTAGTGACAAAATATACAATTGGTTAGGAAACTATGTAGACTGCTCACAAACCTTCCTACCGCTTCCTCCCCACAAAACTTCCTACCATTGAAAACAGTTGTAGTACATTGTAAATGTAGAATGTAGTTTTCTATCAATTTTGATGGAATTGAGTCCTTTCAATAGGCATGAAACTATATTACCTTGATTGGGGTATCCCTGGTAAAATGGCTGATACTTCATTTCTGCCAACAAGAGAAACTATCAGCATCACACACTCAAAACAAAAAACCATAGTAAAATTATCTATGAAAGCAAAAGATTGGTGAATGTTCATCAACAATGCATACCTTCAGTTCCCACACACAAAAAAATATCCAATTTGGTTTCTATCCTTATAAGAATCTAAGCACTACAATACTATATTATGATTCCCAGCTAAAGTCAGATTTAATTTCAGGGATGATATTCAGTAACCCAAAATAAAAAGTAAGCATTATTCGATTGCTAAATACAAATTACTAATAAACATTTGGGCAATGGTACCTGAAATAGGAGTTGGAGAAGGGATATTCTTCCTTTTACCATCTGCTTCATTTTTCTGTCGAGCTCCAGCGTCCTCTTCAGTTTCCTCATCCTCCGTTGCCTCATCTAAATCTTCAGCCTCCATACCATCTAAGCCATCACAATCATATCCTTCCACATTTACTTGAACCAGGGCAAGTTGGTCTTCCGTGGATCTTTTGCCATCCCAAAATTCATATACCTCTCTGTCAAACAAGCCCGGAAGCTTCCTCGCCCTCCTTGAATCCGTTTTCATTTTCCAATAAGAATTATCTTCGTTTCCCACCTGAGACTCCCATTGTTTTATTTTCCTGAAATCGCTCGCTAGATTGCTCCACCTTTTCCTGCACTGCACCGGCTCTCTGCTCACTCCATTTTGTTTGCAATGGGATGAGACAAAATCCCATTTTGCCTGGTGCTCTGATCTACCAACACTGGACCTCCGACCCTTTGGCTGCCCTCTTTCTTCAGCAATTCTTTTTCCTTCTAAGAGCACCATCGTCTCTTGTTGTGTCCACCTCGGATTTCTCGGTGCTTTGTCCGGAGAGGGCTGCTTCTCTTCAAACCTACCCTCCGTCATAGATGCAGTGTTTTCGTTGCTACCACTTGACCCCGTCACCATTGTTCTTCTGTTAAACTCGGTACAAAACTAGATTCAAGGACTGTAGGATGGGAAATTTTTGTCTGTCGAGATCGGATAGGCTATTGAGAATTAGGGCACATAAATTATTGGGGATTGGCCATCCTTAAAATGGCATAATTCTTTATATTAGGAATGAATGCAAGGCACTCTTTATATAAGGCTTGGTACTTATATCCTTAATACAACCTACCTGAATGAGCACAATATCTTTAAGGTACATTGTCAATACCTATCTGTTTCTTATAAGTGATTCACTATCCTTTTACATGAATGGTTACTGTAATACTGTATCATTAAGTCACATTGTAAATTTTTATCACGATTCTCTGAATTATGTGAATATCTGTTTTGGTACATTGACTGCCTTCTCTTTTTGCGATGCACTGTTATTATACACAAACTAGCACCATATCTTTAAGGCACATTTGTGGAAAATATTATTGTGATTCTGTTCCATTTCTTGAATATCAGTCTTAGTCAAAGGCCGTACTTCTTTTTTAGTGATTTACAATCTTTGTAAAGGCATAATCTGTAGGCCTTACTTTCTGATTTTAGTTGCACCTTTAAGTCACTTAATTGTATGTGCAGTTTATCCTCGCGTCAACATTGAGTAAGTTTATCACCACGATTCTGTTACACTGACAAAGTATCTGTCTCATTAATTGACTATCCTTCTCTTTTAGTATGACATTATCCTTATAATGGCATAATGGGTAGTAATTGAGTGAAGATGTTGTCCATTAAACCTTCTGCATTTCTGGATTAAGCACTGTATGGATGAGAAATGACATGATACTGCCAACTTTCCACTAGCTTTGAGTTGTGAATGATATGACAATTCTTCCCTGCATCTGAGCCTTTTGTTAGCGGAGGAAAGAGGTCATAGCTTTTCTTCCCTACACTATATATCCATCCAAATATGTTCTTGAAAGAAGAAGAGCCAGCCTTAACTCCCAAGGGGATATAGAAATATTTAACTTCAATACCGTCTCCACATGTTTGCGCTACTATATGAGAGGGGCAAACCATTCTGAAATTTACTTGCAGAATGAGTTATATGTTCAGGCACATTATGAAATTTTGTGATTCTGTAACAATGCTAGATATGTTTACCCTAGTTATTGACAATCATTTCATAAAAGACACAAATCTTTTGGAGTGAATGCAAAGACCTTCCATATCATTTTGGGGATTGAGCTTTGCTATATCTTTGAAGTCATGCTGTTAATGACCCCAAAAAATGCTGTTAATAACCCAATCTCATTTCAGGTTTTATATGTTCCTGTCTGAATAAATGCTGTTTCGTGGATTATTATTTCCTTATTGCTTAATGTAACATATAACTGTTATGTTCTTTCAAAACTAGGGGTTGCTGTTATATTTAGGGATTAAATGATGTGATATCAATGGAGAGTAAATCTTGCGACTAAAAAAACATACCAAATCAAACATCACATGCATGTTTTGTCACACACATCGCAGACCAATGACTAATCCTTGGATTATTAGACTACCAGTTTGGTGTCTTGAAGCTCATGTGGCTCATTATTTTGTGCCATAGCCATCCATTCTCGGTTTGACCGGATTGTGATGTCATAATGCAGGCTTCTACAATGGCAGTTGTTCAATCCACAACACAAAGTTTTCCTATATGCCTTGCAATAAGAATAACCCTTTTCTTTTATTAATTGTGAATCAATCTGCATTCTTGTAATTTTAATTTATCTTGTATCCTCTATCAACAAATTGGCTCATTTAAAAATATTGTATTGAAAGCCTCTAGCGTAGAGTAGACCTTAAAAAAAACAGTTGATTTAGTAGAATGGGTTGCAATAAGGGCCCGGTGTAATTCTGGGACATGTTTGACATTTCTTTCATCAATCATCTCGATCTACGTCAAATACTTATAGACTATGGATTTGAAGGATATCCTTTACCAAAGGATTTTCCTCTTTAGTAAAAGTCTAAGGGGTGAATAGTCTTCTAAAATTTTTGACGATAAAACAATTTCTCAGAAGATTGCTTTATGATACTTAGAGAGCGAAAAACTATTCGAGCGAAATACTTTCTGATAAGTGCACTTACTCAGGAAGCTAACTAAGTGTGTAAATACTTGACAAGTAAGTGCAAAAAGTAAATAACACACAAGCTTTATAGGGTACCCGAAGGTGACGTAATCCTTAAACCAATCCAATTACTCTTTTTCCGAGCTAGAAATCCACTAAGATAGAATATTGAGGTACACTTACAAAGTCCCCATCTCTCGATCTGTGTAACACTAGTTTCCCAACTAAGTGTCCTCCATGAGTTATTCCCTGGTCACCCTAGTCAAGTACTTCCTACACTCAGAACCTTTCTTCAACCTTGGAGTTGTTTCTAATTAGTTTCCCAAACTAAATACTTCCTATACTTTGTCAGACTAACAAGATAATAACTTACACACACAATTGTAATGTGTGGTGAGTTGTTCTTTCTAACCTAAGCTTCTATTATAGAGAATGAATATCTTAAAAAGTCGCAACAATGCTTCAATTCAACTCTTTGACAAATCACTGGGCTTGTTTAAGCATCAAAACACTTAGAACTTTCATGCTACTCAGAATCAAGACAACAAACGGATGTAATGGAGACTTCCATAAAGACTCGGTACTGCTCCTTAATGACATTTATATTTGCCAAGTCTTGGAAAATGTAAGATTTTTCTAAAAAATAGAAAAATCAAAGTTTTTTTCTAGTTTTCCGCGGTTATTGAGCTTTAGCGGTCTGACTAGTCAAGTTTTTTAAGAAACCGCTAGCATTGAGATTTTACTTAGAGTTTTAACGTATTTTATTGATGTTTTAAGAGATGATGTGATGATTTTAATGGGTTAGTATTGTATGTTTCAATAATAATTTTAACCTTCTTTTATTTAATATTAAGAGAGGTGTGGTGAATTTAAGGAGATACATTATAGGTTTTAAGATAGTTTTTTTTTTTTTTTGGTTTTAATTGACAGTCTAATATAGTTAAACTACCACTAAATAAGTTTAAAGTTTAAAAAATGACATTAAAACATTAATAATTTTTTTAAAAATAAACTACTTGATACATTTTTCATTCCAATTTTTAAACATACAATCATTCAAAATGGTTTAAAATATCTATTTTCTCGTGTAAAAAAATTACAATAAACATTCATTCGGTACTCTTTTTACATATGCAAACCGATGCCTTTTCCCCTTAAATTTGTTGGTGAAATTCGACTTCCCACCTCTTTGTTGCTTGTTCCTTCAATACTGCAATGACACCTTTCAACAGATTTATCATCAAACTCAATGTCATCCTCATCACCTGCTTAAAACATCAACAACTAGGTTAAAAGAATAACAACTCTCATTAAAACTATCACATTGGTGAACATGCAAAACAAGCAAAAAAACAGTATAATTGATGCTTAAATCCACATCAATGTCTTTTAAAATTATAACAATATCTTTTAAAATTATAACAAAATAGGAAAATACAACACAAGCTAACAACAGTAACATTGATGCTTAAAATCCATTACAGTGCTTTGTAAAACTAGAACAATACCTCTTAAAATCTATAACAATCACAAACAATAAAATATAAATATTTCATCAAAAGCTGAAAAAACTAGTGTTGACGCTTAAAACTATAAAATACGCGCTAAAAATAATAAGAGGCAAAAATATCCAACACAAATAAATAACAGTAACATTGAAGTTTTAAAAGTTAAAACAATAACATAGCATCTTAAAACTATAACGATGCATCTTAAAACTTTAACAAAACAGAAACATGTAACATAAGCTAAAAACAAACAAATGACATCAATGCTTAGATTCATAACAGTCTCATATATTTCATTAAAAGCTAAAAGCACAAACGTTGTTGCTTAAAATTACGACGACAGATTTTAAAACTATAATATATATGTTATAAGCATTACATACGTAAACATTCAACACAAACTAAAAATGTAACCATGATGTTTAAAACTATAACGTCGGCTATTAAAATCATAATAAAACACAAAACGATTTGATATTTTCTGTACATATTTCAGATCTAATATTAAATATAAAAATAGGGGCAATTACATCTACACCCCCTGTTAGATTTAAAAGTTGCAGATGGCTACCACCCAGATCAACAATTACATATAAGTCCTAGTCGATAAAAATCAATTATATCCAGGTCCAAGAATTTGACTTTCAGTGAACTTAAGCCCGAAAAAGTCATTTCTGCCCCTGTTTGAATTTCAGCTTTTGCATTTGGCAAATAGCCTTAAGTTTACTACTACCACGTGAGTATCATATGAGGACTTGGATGTAATTGATTGGTTTACCCGATACTTACCCGTAATTATTCTCTTTTCCGCTTGTTCACATTCCTCACATTTCTTAGATTCAAACTCACCAATCAATCAATCACTGTTACACAAGGTAATGACCTTTTACCTAATTGCAGATTATCATTCTCAATGTGCTGATTAATTAATTAATCGGATTGTCAATTTTGATGATTATGTAAGACTATTGAATAATCAATCGTGTTTATTTATAGAATGATGTAGGGTATATATAGAAAATATAAGAAGCTATGTCTAATCTAATTATGAATCTGATCTAATTAGGAATTAGAAGAATAAGACTAATCTAACTATGACTCTAATTAATATAAATATGTCTAATCTAACTAGTATTACATAGTCTATCACACCCCCGCAGTCGAGTCGGGAGGAAGTCTGACACTGAGACTGTCACGAAAATCATCAAAGTGTACGCGCGGAAGTCCTTTCGTGAAGATATCAGCTATTTGATAGCGAGAAGGAACATGGCGAATTCGAACTTCGCCTTTAGCAACCTTTTCAAAGACAAAATGAATGTCCATCTCAATATGCTTCGTGCGTTGATGTTGCACGGGGTTGCTTGAAAGATATATGGCGGAGACA
>JAYMSP010005541.1:0-13435 GCA_036897095.1 Plantago elongata | reverse complement strand
CGGATTTCTTCTATAATTAAGGAATTGAATGGATGGTTTAATGGAAGTTGAGAGGAATTAGGCTGAAGATTGAAGAAAGAAGAAGATATCGAGAAAGGGAAAACGACCGAATTCAATGAAGTGAATGAACGCTGGACGTTGTTGGCTGCTGCGAAATCGAGAAAGGAAAAGAGAAGAGAACATGTCGTATGTTCTTTTCTTTTCTGTTCAATGACTCGTAAGCCGTCCAGGTCCAGCTGCAGCTGCATTTGGGCCATAGGCCCATCTCCAACCTCTAGTCCAACGGTCCAGTCTAACTGTAGTATCTGTAAATTTTTCTTTTTGGACCATCAGACGATTGGGCCTGGAGTTGGGGGCCCCTGCCAAACTGAGGCCTGACACAGTTGGACTTACCGTGCTGGGCCTTAGCCGGACCTGCTATTGGCCCAAATTGTTACGCCTTAGCACCAGTGTGCAATGCTTATTGTAGAATTATACAAAAAATACTATTAATCACGATAAACAACAACATTCTATTCAAGTGCATTATTACATGTTACCATTAATATAATTTCAAAAGAACATAATCCGCTGGGCCTGGACAAAGAGTTGGACTATCTTTTAAGGGATAAACTAGAGATGGCTGGGGTTATTTAATCTGCCATGATTTGGACAATATTTCGTGTTAATATATGAGGCTTATAAATTATGCTATTAGCATGCTAAATATTATAACTAAATATAAATTAGTTATTGTTATTATCCTATTAATGAGAAATCTTCACACCATTTCAATCCCTTATTAACATAACTAAACCAACTTCTTTACTATTTTATTTTCTTTAATTCTTTTTATCTTTTCATTTATAATTTATTAATTATAAGTTAATAAGATATAAAAATTATACCAATATTCATACCTTTTTGTATTTTTCAAACATAGACCACTCTTAACCATATATCGACAACCTCATATTTCAATATTCTTTCACTATCAAATGAACTTGGACTGGGGCAAACGTACTTATAGGCTCAATTTTATCGATTTAACATTTTATGTTCATTTTTACATTTTTCTTCCATAATTATTAGATATTTGCGATTTTAAATTTTTAGATATGGGACGCGTAGTCTATTTTTACCCAGTCTTCCTACGGGATAACTTTTATAAATTTAACAATTTCATTTGATCGGGATCATTCGTAGTGTTGTAATAACGTGCACATAAAATGCATTTTATTTATTTTGTGTTCATAAACGAACATGGTCGTATATGTTGACTTTAACATATTTTATGATATTTCTCTATACCAAGCATGGTAATTGAGTGGTGTTAAACGCACGTCCCAAGAAATCCAAACATAAAATAATATTTGCTTAGGTTGTACCGTGCTTGAGTGGAAATAAACTCTGCACTCCACAAGCTATTTTTAGTATGTGATCTGTGGGTGTGCAGTCTATCCATGGACGGACTTCAGACATCGCACAATCCCACCCTCGATTAGGTAAGATAACCTTCACTCAAAAAACCTACAATTTCTTTTGACATTTTAAAGAGATATTTCATAATTTTGAATTTGCGATTATGGGGCGCGTTGTATTTCAACTCGAGCACCATCTCAAAAGTTATTAAAAGTCCATTGACAAACTTACAACTCAACATATAATTTATATAAAATCACCATGTTGCCGCATTTTTCAAAATAATAACGCACAATTGCATTACAATAACTCGATCCCATAGCGGGCCATAATTCAAAGAGCTGCTAGACTATTTTCTCAACAAATATAAAACATATGAGTTATTATCTCGCTACCATGTCGGGCTACTAAACCATTTACAAATTTTCAACTATGATATATATAGTTTCAGGTTCATATGCGTTAACATATTAGGATCCCGCTACACTGCCCCACCTGCAGAAACACCCATCACTCAGCTAATAAAGTCATTGCAATACTTTAAGAGCATAGCACAATTTTCATGTTCAATAATGTTCTATCGTTATGTGTCAGTCACACTGCCCACGCGTTGTCAAGGAAAAAAATGTCAGGCCAGCATTTGTTACACAAATTTTCAACTTTTGGATATCACACAAGCAAACCACATAAATACCCCGTCCTGGGTGGTAGAGTAACTGCAATTTGCAAAGGTCCTATTACAATTTTCAGGAAAATTTGTCCGACCTGTTACTAGTGGATGCTAAACAAACTAATAAACTTCAAACACATCACAAAAATTCATTCTACATGTTCGTCAGGAAACTCCCGATATTACCAAATAATTACCAAGTTTAGGCACAAGATAAATTGGCATGCCAGTAAGATACCTTCGAGTATCATACAAGCTAATGCTGAAACACCCAACACCTAGTTGATAAAGTCATTGCAATTCTTGAAGGTCCTAATTGTTTTAAGGCCCACAAGCTCGCAAGGAAATTTTTTTTTACTAGTGGGCACTAAGCAAAATGACAAACTTCATCACAGATTTAGAAACTTCTTTTGTTCCGCAATCAACAACTTCAATAAAACTCTATCTGCTCATATGCAAAAAGTAGTTCGTCAAGTCAACCGGGAGAATAGATTGCTGGTCAATCTAAAAAAACACCCCTTGACGGGCTAATAAATTATAAAAAATCTTCAACGTCTCATACATATCAGCTTTCGTGATGTTTAAAGGTTTCGCTTAGTCAACAATTTTAATGCATAGGCATTCCAACGTAAGAAGTCTTTCAACATTTCACTAGTTTCAACAAGTGGTTAGTTTATCAAAATAAATAAAATGTTTCGCCTTCAATAAGTTGGTCTAGGAATTTTGAAGTTCCTAATAATGTTTTTAGCACTAGGAACATTACTACATTAGGTGTCGACCACACGCTGGCAAGGGAAAATATAGTAGTCTCTAGTGGACGATAAGCAAAATAATACACTTCGGGACACATCACGAAAAGTTATATGGAAAAATGTATTCATCTCAAGATTGCCCTACCAAGTCACCAGTCACTTTCCTAGATAATTCATGGGCAACCTTGTTGCAATATGAAAAATATAATGAAAAGAAAGAATACAAAAAATGTTGAACCAAATTTTTAGCATGATCCACAAAAAGTCCTCCAAATGATGCCTTTAATGTATTTTCTTTTAATTAAGGCTTGTACATTTTTTCTTTTATTTTTTGTTATAGGCGGTATTGCAATAAACTTAATATTAAACAAAAATAAAAACTGATCATATATACAAGTGAAAAATCCACCACCGTGCCGAAATATCAACTAGTTTCGGGCAAGTTACTGTTTTTTTTTTTTTAATTACATGAAACTAAATTAATTGGGGGTTTATGAGCAATAATCTTTAATTGATTTTGAATTGGATTTGCATTGAGAATGTAATTAGGGTATGACTTCAAGCAATAATGGAAATCTAGACTTTGTAGTTATGATTTATAGGTTTTGTTGCTAAATGAAGGATTTAATAAAAGCAATGGGCACACACCCATGTTTGTCCACACTTTATATGGGAGATTGATCTCCCCGGTTTGGCTGTAAAGTAAAGTACAAACATTAGATCAAAAATGTATGGATTACTAACTACACTACAATAATTTGGCCCGTGGTAAAATGCGTAAATTAAAACATCATATAAAAGAAAATTTTGGGTTTAATATTAGTTCTTAATTACGTTAAATTCTCCTCTAAAACGGCCTCTGAATAATTAATTTAGAGACAGATATAGGCTATCAAATAATATTTTCAATGTTACTAATAAAATCTTATGTCATTAACATTGGTCATTGGAAGAAATGGCGAGGGTGGCAAGATCTTTTAGGAAAGCTCACTTGAGTTGATTTTGTCAATTTTAACCGCTGATGTAACTTAAACTTTTTCACTTCTTATTTCACTAAGGCAAGCAATGGTGTCTTTTTCATAGTAGAAAAGAAAATAATCAGTTTTCAACATAGATTATCTTAGTTGCATAATTATATTAACTCAGGACTCGTTGAGTTGTACCGTATATCGTCTATGTATTATAATATTGTACACTCTTTGTCTCTAATTTAAATTCCCGTATTTTTTTTGGACCATCCCTGATTCAAGTTTCCGTTTCTATATTTGAAAATATTTAAACCCCACAACCCATTATAATAATCTAAATTGACTTATGTGAGTTTTTTCCACTTTATTTTCACTATTACTTTTAATAAACTCACATTAATTTTTTACATTACATAAAACTCGTGCCAGTTCCACAGGAACTTGAATTAGGAACGGCGGAAGTATTAAGTTATATTGAGCCTTTTTTACAGTAATATTTTATGTCTAAAAAGGTCTTTCACACCAGTTAACTTCTGAAATTAATCAAATTAACTTTGTGGTCTAAGATTGCGTTTTTGGTCCAATGTGAACTGGTGGTATGGGCCCTTGGTGGTCTAGACTCATTGACACGCTCAGACCCACTAGTATTTGAAAGCTCAAATTAGTTTGATTTGATTTGTTTTTGACTGTGTGAGCTTAACTCCGATTATGTGTATATTCCAATAAACATATTTCCAAGTTATTAGACATTATGTTAATGAACAGGTAATAAATTAATGATATAACGACAATAAAAATACTATAAAACAAATATGCCCATATTGCAGGTATGTAAGTAGTAATATGAAACCATAATGCATTAAGTACTTATAAACTAAAAAAAACGGAGTGCCAAAAATGAAATAACTATATATAATCCTAATTGTGAATTTATGTTGATGATGAACATGAACCCTCTAATCATTCATATGTTGGGTTGCTCATTGATGTGCTAATATCTCAGTAACCTTTGCTTTTTTTAAAATCTTTTCTTTATAGCGAACGAACACAAACTAAGGTGGTATATTTTTGAGAATTTGGGGTGAACCATGGTCCCGCCACATATATGTCCATGGCCCGATAATGGATTTTGATAAACGAGCAATCCTATAGAAGAATCATACTTTGAAGTGATTTGGTCCAGTTCAACTTTTTCAGGATGACATCATACTTTATTGATGATTGTTTCGAATACTTACCTTGGTAAACTTGTATGAGAGATGGCATGTGTTCGTCGTGCCTTTTCGATTCTTTCCAACACTTTTTGCATTCGAAGGTCATGCATATGCAACAGAAGAAATTCTCATGCTTGCGAACGTGTCTTCGGCATGTTTCATGCGACTCAAAAACTTAGCAGTCGAGCAGGCAATTGTAGAAAATATTTTGGAATGTAGAGTTGAAAAGGGTAATGTGAGGAATGAGAGAGTGAGAATAAGTTATAATAGGAAGGCATATACATAGGTGAGAGAGTGAAGTTAATTTGGTAATTTTGAGGTGGAAGGGAAGGAACGAAATCCTAATTATATTGGACTTTGGATGTCACACTTAGTTTATGGTATGCTCATTCTTGCCTTCATTAAGCAGGAGGATGGACGAGTCATTTTCCTACTTAGGAGTAGTTAATACCATTACAATTAATTCAGTTGTATTAATCATCAAAATCTCTCTAATCTAATCTAATACTTATCTAGAGAAAATCACCAGGCCAGGAGAATCGAGAACCCATAATAGCTAAGGGTCTTATTGGTTTTGTGTATTGTGGTGTGTTTGGTCCGTTGACCACACACGTTTGGTGATTGGTTTGATGTATTTCGTTTTCAAATGCATAATTAAAGCCCGACGAAGCCGGTGCATTTTTGAAGAAGTGTATTCTCAAATACACTTTCGGAGCACATTCAAATACATTTCGATTCTCATGTATTCGAGAAATGCGATTAAGAACGCATTTCTAGCTTGTCCGAATATTACAAAAATGCCACCTAACAGTAAACCTATTGGACACATATGAATACGAGAAATGAAATGCATTTTCCTTCCTTTTCTTCTCCAAGCTCACTGCTCAGTATCTGAAACTAAGAGACCACGTTTGAGTTCGAACCTTCAAGCTTCGCATCCTTTGTTCGACTGTGAGTTGAGTTTTTAACATTGGATCTCGTTGTTTCAGGTGGTCGGAATCACTGTTCCGGCACAACAGTCGGTGCTTGAAGCTGCAGTGTTCGACTTGCAGCTCGTGAAGGTATGAAATTTTAGACTGTTAAAGACGAATTTAATTCTCGAATATCTTGTTTGTAGCTGAAATTGGTGCAATAATATACAATTAATGCTAGTGGCGTGCTATTTATTGTGGTGTATTGAATGCTTGATTTGGTATTTAATGTGTCATTTTCTCGTTTATATGTCTCCTTTATTTCCCGATTTTTCAATGTTTTTGCTTATGAAACAAGATGAATTAGTTGTTTGTGTTAGTTAATGCCCGTAACTAGGTGTGATGAATAGATTGATTCTCGATTGCTTTATATTTCTGAAATCTGAGTTTGAAATGAACAAGTTTGGTGATTTTCTGTAGATTTATTTACTGTTTATTGGGGCATATAGAGACATGTTGTCTAACACACAAAGGCAGCAACTCATTCAGCTCATAATGGTTATGTCAATGGGCATGATGCTTGCCATGACTTGGTATTACATTAGGTGTGTTAGGCCCCGGTTGTCACGTAAACGTAGAAGAACCGATCCTGTTCGGTATCGACTTATACCGAAAATCAAAAGGGCAAAAGCTTATATGAGTAGGCTCACTCTAACAACTAACAAGACATGTAAAGAAAATTTTAGGATGAGAATTGGAACATTCAAGCAGTTGTTGCCTTACTTAAACTTCAAGGGGGATTGAAGGAAAGCTTATATGTTACCTTGGAGGAGAAAGTGGTCATCTTCCTTAAGATATTGGGGCATCACACCAAACAAAGGATAGCCACAACTGATTTCAAAAGGAGTTCGCAAACTGTTAGTCTATATTTCAATGAGGTGCTTAAATTTGTTTTGAATCTTCATGAGATTTTACTTGCGAGACCGTTGCCCATACCACCAACTTGTGAGAAGGAACCTTGGTGCCACTTCAAGGTACACGTAGTGCACTTCTTGTTTGAATTACTTAGCTTATTAACTATCCACTTGAGCATTTAGATGACTGATCATTTAATCTTGTTGTTTGAATGGTTGCCTCGGAGCTTTAGATGGTACCTACAATAGTGTTGAAGCTCCAGCAAAACTGTCGGACATGTATCGAAATATGAAGGGATTCATTTCTGTGAATGTACTAGCTGTTTGCAACAAGGACATGAAGTTTTCTTATGTTCTAACTGGCTGGGAAGGATCTGCAAATGATGGTCGTGTTTTGAGGGATGCAATGAGGCATGGTTTCTCTGTCCCAAGAGGTAAACTCTAACCAGCCTAGTAGTTCTTCACATTGTTATTTGTAGATGCCAAAGTTAGTGATGTTGGATACATGATACTTTGATGACCACTAATGTTGGTTTTGTTTGTAGGTAATTACTACTTGGCTGATGTTGCATACAAGAATGCTCCTGGATTCCTACCACCTTTCCGGAAGACAAGATATCATTTGAAGGAGTGGTTAGAATCCAATTTTCAACCTAAGATCCAAAGGAGTACTTCAATTTGAAACATGCCTCTGCTAGGAATGTTATAGAGAGGACATTTGGCATGTTAAAGAAAAGATGGGCAATCCTTAGGTCTACGATGTTCTATCATTTGGACATGCAAAATGATATCATACTAGTTTGTTGTCTACTACACAACTTCCTCATGGAAGTTGATGTTGAAGATCTACTTGAGGAGGAGGAGTTAACTGAAGAAGACAAGTTTAGAGAATCTGCATTAAATGGTAATGAAGTAGTGTGTTCAGATTCAGATGATGATGAGTCTGAGGATGATCAACCAATTGACAGTTTGATGAATTCTCCTGCATGGAAGAAATACCGACGTGCTCTTGCGCAGCACATGTACTTTGGATGGAGGAGGAGAGTGGTTGCAAGAGACCAATGATAGAATTAGATGAAGAAGTCAGCCATTCAATCCACTAGTAACAATGTTTTGGGATGCCAATGTGGATCTGAATTACCTTTAGCTGTTTACAACCCTTTTATTGTGTTCTTCATGTTGATCTTAGAAATGTGTATGAATGACCTTCATGTGAAATAATGGATATTGTTTCTGAATTTGTTGTGTGTTAATTGTTGGATTTTAATGTGAATGATTGAAGGCTGCATTTATACTTGTTAATTTGTTATTCTATTTGAAGCCTGGTTTACCACAATACTCTTGTTTGTTTTCTTTTAGATGTTTGAATCTGGTGAGAGTGTTTGTGATTCAAAAGAAGGAAAGGGATAAAAAAAAAGTTAAACTACAGGGTCTGGGCTAAGGATGAAGAGCTTGAACTCCTTGATGCAATGAAGAATGCCAAGCTAGCAGGTATGAAAGGGAAGAAGGGTTTCAAGCCTGGTGGGCTGCAGCTCATTTAGAACCAAATACAAAAGACATATCATGGAAGTGTTTTGAGGATTAAGCCACACATGCAACAAGATCAGGAACTGGAGGCAATTGCACACTGGTGTATTGGCATATAAAAACAAGAGTGGAACAGGGTGGTGTAATGTTGAAAAAAAATTGACTGTGACACCCATGTTTGGGCTAATTTTATCCTGGTATAAACTCTACTAATGCAACATTTGACTTTACACTAGTTAATAATCTGATGGTGTTTCCGTTTTAAGCACAACTTTGTGTTCATCTTAGTTAAAATCAATACATGTCAATGTTGTAGGACCACGGGATAATGACCAAGTTGAGAGATAAGTCATGGATTTACTTTGAGGAGTGGTGTGAGAGTTTTGGAAGAGACATTGCTACTGGTACGAGGTCAAAAGCACTCGGAGGAAAAGGCAAAGGCAAAGGCAAATGATGTTGCACAAGAAGGTGGTAGAAACTAATTCCGACTTAAACGAAGGTTATAACATTGCCTCAGATGCCAATGATGCTTTCAACACTCAACAAACTCAGGGTGATAATAGCCAACCTCCATCAACTGGCTGTGAAGATCCAATTACAGGAGGTAAAAACACTCAATCTGAAAGTGTGAATTAAAGATACTCCAACTGAAAATGTGAAATGTACTCAAACTGGGGCTGGAAATCCTACAAAGGCCCGTCATTATATTCTCGACATATGCGAAGGCAATGTGTATCCCAAAATAAAGAGAGGATAGGTGAATGCCGATGAAACGGATGAGTCCTTTATAAACATGATGGATAGATTTGTTAAGTTCACCTAAGAGGCTTGTGTGGGAGTGAAGAACTTGTCATATGGAGGAAATTCGAAAAGAAAATCAACCGCATACACTATCAAAGCCTATATTCCGATGATGAATATAGAACTTAACGAGTTCCAAAAACTACCTTCTTCATTCAAGGTGCAACTTGGCTTGAATCTCATCCATGACATGCCAACTTTGCAATTCTCCCTCTTCATGAATGAAACTGACAAGTTCAACTACATTAACTCAGAGTTGAAGAAATTGGGTGGGCCTGATATGGAGGATCCTTATATTCCACACTTCGATGATGATGATGAGAATGTTATGTAGATATTTTTGCATAGGTGACCATTTGGGATGACTATAGTTGACCTTTTCTTGAGGAAATCTCTAACCATCTATCCAGAATGACTGCAACAATAGAACTGGAGTGTCCTCTTTTTGAATTTTCTGATTGGTCTTCTGTGCGCAACTTAGAGTGACTATAGAGGTTGCCTAGTATTAATGGCCTTGTAAATTAACTATAGTTCTTGTTTTTGGGTTCATCCGGTTCATGTACTGAATACATTTGATGTGAAATGGTCATTATGCAAAGGAATTTGATATTGAAACTCTCCTGATTCGTTTTACCTTAGAGGATCATAAAATTGATGCCATGATAGATAATGAAACTTAACAAAACTCCACATTTTCATTCATAGTACTCAAAAGTTGCAACGGTTGATGACAAAGCTACGAAATACATAAATGACTAAAACTTAAACTAAACATTAGCCAAGTACCATGAATTAATT
Source organism: Plantago elongata (assembly GCA_036897095.1). Lineage (NCBI taxonomy): Eukaryota > Viridiplantae > Streptophyta > Magnoliopsida > Lamiales > Plantaginaceae > Plantago > Plantago elongata. The sequence continues at coordinate 3,479 of JAYMSP010005541.1, read as the reverse complement.
GCTCTACAACTTGAAAAGGAGATCAATGTGGCACGAAAGGAAATTATACTTGTGGAGTGCAAACTGAGTTGAGTACGAACTCTTCATGGTTTCTTCTCGAATTTTGGTAGGAATTTTTTCAAACTTGCTTGAGGCGCCTTGTTCTTTTGCCTTAGCCTTTCCCTTCTTGGTACTAGTGGATTCTCCCTGTGAAAGGGTGAAATCGAGCATGCTTTTCTTCTTCGTCTCATCAGCCCTCTCCTCACTAGCCAGCTTAGCAGCTTGCCACTCTTCCTTCGTGATGGATTGAAAGATGTCAGACTTACCCGGTGAAGCAAACCTTAAATGTTGCACCACATTCGGAGTTGCTGCAGTCGAGCGGCCTTGTTTGCTAACTGGAGAATCGTAGAGGGTGCAATGATACCCTTCTCTTATGGGTTGTGGCAGATTCTTGAATGCATGTAGCTATCAATGTCGTGATCGATATGCACATCGGGTTTCTCATCCGAATCCGTACTCATCTCCAGATCCTCGGTGTCGGATGCGACTCCAAACTTCGGACCTTCAAAGACAACACCAAGGTCACTCCACATTGGATCACCAGTGTGGAAGTACCATATGCGTCTCTCATCATCTTGTTATGAGAAGATTAGTAGAACAAATTAGTGGGAATCAATAGCAGACCTAATCATAGTTGAGTTATTCATACACTATATTGCCTACAAAATATGACAAGTAAAACAAGTTAGAACGAAAAGTGATAGCCTTATTCCAAACTTTGTCATCACACGGGAAGAAACGATTCATCACCACATCGTACTAAACCCCACTTGTTTTGAACAGCTTGTTGAACACCTCGGGACGGTCGGCTAGCTTCTTCACGATCGTCTCCAAATCTGCAAAGTGATATTGAACATGGCACTCGTTGTACAACTCGGTGATGACAAAATCGTAAGCATAGGACATTTTGGACGGATAGTGCCACGGAATGTCACTGTCGAGAGCAATCCTCTCCAACGCAATCACCGTATACTCAACATGTTACTTAGGAAAGCTCGTGTCGTAAAAGATCATGTCTCGAGAACGATAGTGAGCTGCTCTTGTTATGTAGTAGACATGTTTGAACTTAGATGTTTTCTTGGTGTTTTGTTTCTAATGAAGGCTTCTTTGTTTAACTGTAGGAAAGGGGAATATTGTAAGTGTGCAAGGTAGTGAGATTCTTTGTGTGTCTTATATAGAGGATATTTAGGTTGTCTTGTGTATTATCGAACTTAATTGATACCACAAAACTACCCGTATTAAATGTCGTACACCTAACTTACAATGGTGGTTCATACATATTTAGCTCACTAGATACTACAGTAGTATATAAAATCAAATCTACAAGAAGCTCCCACACATCTTCATCACACTGCTTATCTAAATTCATGCTATTCATCCATCAATACAAAATATTTGAAATCAAGTATTGGTTATAGTGTACATGAATGAATCAGTCTAATCTAGGCGCCTCAGACCATTTGTTGTGCCTTTGGCTTCTACTAGTTTGCTACCTCCTTAATTTTGGATGCAACAAATCTGATAGTGGTTGGAGACATTAAATGTCCTCCAATCAAGCCAAATTTCATCCTTTCCAAGAGTTAGAATGTAGAAGTCTATACCATTGTGTGAAAGGTTGTCACAATTCATTGCACACTTCATTCTCACAACCCATAAGAAACCCACCAATTTAAAGTCTGTTTCCATTTCATAAATTAAGACCATATCAAATCAATTGTCACTCAATACATTTAAAGTTACAAGTACCATAATCAATGAAAGCAGACTATTACAGACTCAAAACCTTCATATGAAGCCTATAGCCTGAAGATTAAGTTCTAAGAAGAAGATTACATTCTAAGCAGAATAATAGCAACTACGCCAAAGTATGAAATTCACATATTACATTTGTTCAAGGAGCATGGCCATTCAGACAGATCAAGCAAGCCCATAATGCATCCAAAATCAAAACACAAAAGTACGAGGATCATTGTTATCCACCTGCCATAACTACATAACTACTACCACAGGAGTTGAGATTGAATTTGTTCAAAGTTAAAAAACATTATGGAGCCACTTACATCAAACCAAACTTACATCCCACATAGTCAACTGAGTCTAATTCGTAGTCAATGGAAAATTGGACAACCTCCTATTCTTTCTAGGACGAAGAGGAACTCCAGTTATTAGCGGTGCCCTTGGCTTTTCCTTCTGACAAATGTACCACCTCTCTACTTCAAGCTCTTCCATGCCGAGAACGGGAGCCCCAACCTTATTCAACAATTTTTGATTTACCTTAGCCTGGTGAATAAGAGATTTGGCATTGAAACGACCAACGAGCCCACATAGTTCAAGTGGAATGGCATACAAAATAGTCTTGTAAACTTCACAAATCTAGAACCCAACATCTTGCATAAACGTCATGAGCCTCCACAATGTTTGGAGTAGCAGCATCAGCCCACATGTTGTGCAGGCCATCATCACTCTGAATCACACACAAAGGTTGAAATGGCAAGTCAGATGGTTCCTGCTGCACAAACCACACAAAATTCATCCAATTCTCAGAATAGTTCTTCCCCATAAAAATCAGAACCCTTTGGGTAGCCTGGAATAAGTCCACGAGCCTGAAAGTATCAGGATTGACATAGTGAATCCAGCATTTAGTCCCTCCCATGTAAAAGATTCCTCTCTCTGGATCCATAGAACCTGCCGCCAAATTGAACACAAATTTTCCACAAGTGAGGAGGCATTCCTACGCAAACAAAGTTCAATTGTCAAACAATAGTCACAGAGAGTAACAAACAATTGAATTTAGCATGGTTTGTCATAGTGACCAAATTGTTAAGTATGTTGCATTTACTCTAACTTAACTGTTTTCTCAAGACATTAAACTTCTTCATTATGAATTCGTAATGATCAATAACAAATCAACCTAAATTCAGGGTTCAAAACAACCCAAACTATACACCAACTGTAAAAAAAAATCATTTTCAGAAACCACAATAATCGGTAGACCTATTAACTCGAATTATCCTTCCATATAGTTATCAAACCATACAAACCGTAAAATGCAAAGGCTTTGTTTTCAAAACTTGTACAATAAACTAACCAATAGTAATGATCCATATCATATGACATACAATATGATTCAACAAATTCTTAATCAACATTTAGGCATACGAATTATGACAAAATTCCACTACAAGTACTAAAGAAACTAGTGATCTTTCAAATGGAGGATGTGTACTGATTGATCATCTCTAAATTACCAATGCATGTCAATTTTAACCAATATCTAGAAAAACAAAGAATAGTTGTGAATCCACATAAGTAAATCTTACATCTGACGTCCCTCTTTCCAGTCCTAGGTCCCCACCTCTTCTCGATTCTGGTCCTGGTCCAGTGTCGTTGCCTCTTGGCCGTGCTTCCATGTTGGTAAGACAACGGCGAAGGAAAAGACT
>JAYMSP010005540.1:0-13435 GCA_036897095.1 Plantago elongata | reverse complement strand
AGTACATTTTCAAGAGTGATATGTGGTGATATATAAACATTTCCTATTTGTGTAACTGGTAATGTGGTTCCATCTGGTAATTGAACTGAAGAATGCACATTACAGATATGAGAAGAGAAAAGATCAGAATTACATATCACATGGTTAGTAGCACCTGAGTCTATGATAAAGAATTTATGCAGGTTATGTGATGTTGAGCAAACTATATTAGCTGAATAAGAGCATGTAAATTTACCTCCTATAGTATTATATGCAGCAGGTATACCTTCAACATCCATATGTTGCATTTGTGAGTGATCAGCAGGTTGAACAGAATAAGCAGAAGGATGAGCAGATGGATGATGTATGCCTTGTTCCAGCATCTTCATAAGGTGATCAATCTTCATCATTATATAGTGAGCACTCATGTCTGAAGGAGGAATAGCAGCAGTTACAGTGTTAGCATATTGAGGTTTATGAGCACCATATTGAGAAACCTGAAGATTTTGTGCAGCAGTTGAGTTGTTAGGATAGCTGGTGTTTCCACCAAATCCTCCTCTACCATATGATGGTTTCTTAGTAAATTTGAAATCATTTGGAAACCCTATCAACTTGTAACACTTATCAACAGTATGATTTGTAAATCCACAGTGGCTGCAACCTCTTACTTCTTTTCCCTTCCTTTTGAAATGCTGTGCAGAAGTATTCTGTCTCACATGGTATGTTGAGTGATTTATGCCAAGGTTGGACACATTGTGTCTTGAATTTTTCTGCCTTTCTTCAGTTAAAATGATTGAGTATGCTCTCTCCAGTGATGGAATGGGATGTTGCATGATTATCTGCCCTCTTATACCATCATATGCCTCTCCCAACCCCATCAAGAACTGAAACACTTGATCAGTTTCATGAATCTTTCCTGGATTTGTGAGATGCAAGCATGTTCAGTTCCCACAAGTACACCAATCACTGCTTGGTGGAGGTCTGTACATATGCAATTCTTCCCAGATGCTGGATAGCTTGGTGAAATATTCCATAACAGGCTGAGATCCTTGCACAAATTGACTTAGAGCTAGCTGTAATTCATAAATTCTGACATTATCAGCTTGTGAGTATCTTGGTTCAAGCTTTTCCCATACATCTTTTGCAAAGACACTCTGAGCAATTATGCCTTTAACCTCATCAGTCATGGAGTTATGTAACCAAGAGAGAATAAGGTTATTGCACCTCAACCAATGAACATACATTGCATTCTCAATTGGAGGTCTGTTGTAGGTACCATCAATGAATCCTAGTTTATTCTTAATGGACAAGTTCAATATCATTTCCCTTCTCCAACAAATATAGTTTGGTCCTTTGAGTATAGTTTAATAGCTCTAGAGGTTGTTGTATCATGTGGGAAGAGGTGGTAAGGGCTGTCTGGATTTTTATGATCCAGCTCCTTATCAGCAGAATTAACATGTACATGTGATGGATGAACAGGTGAACTTTCAGTTGTCATTACTCAAGTTCTGTTGAATCAAATCTAATCAGTATTGTAAAATCTAATGATCAGTAACTGAAAACCAATGAAATGTGAGTGAACTTATGAATTCAATCCATATGAAATACTGATGAATCATGTGAAGATACGCTGATCAATCAGCATTTATATCTATAACAACTAATGTGAGTGTAAATTTCTGCTTTAGATCATGAACTTCCTAGCATTTTTCAACTACTTTACTGATAAAAAAAAACTTGATCTTATCAGCATTCAACACTGAAAAGTTTATACTTAAAATTTTCAGTGAAAACTTCGATTGACAATTAGTAGAAAATTATCAAACAATAATGAACAGATCCTCAGTTTCTGTTCTAAGTCATGAACTATCTGATTTTGCAACTGTCTTAGCTAATTAGAACTGTAATTGAAAACTGAAAATTGAGTTTGATCCTATTTATACTTAATATGCTAAAACTTCAGAGAATTAGGTGTTTTTTCAATCGATCAATGGCAGTAAACTTTCAATCGAACATGAACTCAAACAATCAATCGATTCAGTAATATTTCAATCGAACATAAAATCAAACAATCAATCAATCGAAAAATTATGATCGAATCAATCTTAGGTAATCATCAGTTGTTCATAATGTGAATCGATTTCATTGATTCAGGATTCCAACTATAGCTCTGATACCATATCAGAATTTGAAGAATGCGGAAGCTATGAAAAACTTACAGTGAAGTGATGAACAATGCCGATGGTGATGATCGAGATGAATGCAAGGAACAGAGATGAAGGATTGAACAATGATGACGATGCAGTTGAGAGAGCAAGTAAATAACTGCTTCTATTGTATTCTGAGTTAGGAAGCTTGAAATGTACAGAAAGAGTGAAGAATGTAATGTGTGAACTTGAATGAGAAATTCTATCCTATTTATACTATTACATTGTGGAGTAAAATCTAACTAACTACCTTTTTTTTTTGTTATAACCGACTGTATACAATTATTATTCAGTTATACTAGTATTATTTACAACCATAAACCTTCAATATCATCACAATATTCCATATTGAATGAAGTTGTTTATCAGCTCACGTATTGTTTCTCTGTTCTTCAGTTCTTCTCTATTCTTCAGTCCTTCTTCCATTTGCTGATCATATTTCTGAGAATTTATTGAAGTAAGTGATGTTCAACATTGCTGTCAATAACTAAGTTTGTTCTCGTGGTGCTTAACAAGATACTTGGACATTCTGGTGTGTAGATGGCTGGATTTGCACTCTACTGCAAATACAAGAATCAATACCAGAAACTACTGAAGACATTTGCTCGAGATTTTATCAAGGCATTAAGAGATGGCAGTTCAGATTCGTGGAGTTCGAAGATGGAGAAGATCACCATGGCGATTGACATTTATATAGAGTCAGAGCAATTCAAGAAAGAACCACAAGGACAGCAATTAGAAGGTCACTTGATGTCTCCTGACATATTCTGATTTATTCCAGTTGACAACCAATAATACACACATGAACATATGTTGTATACTTGTGTATCTCAGTTTTGTTAAACAATAAAGAACCATTACATGAACTTATGAGGTCTGTCTATTTTTGTGGTCTTTCTGGCTGACATGAATGCACTTGAACAAAGACAACAATACTTTACTCCTTTTTCACAAAATATCTAAATACTCTTGAATTGAAAGTTTCATATTCTATTTTGAGTTGTTCTATTTCCATATTTAGTATTTTTATATTCTGAAAAACTAGGGTTGACGCCTAATTTTATGCAAAAGAAATTAAAGTGATAATAAAAAATGAAGAAAGTGGAAAAAAATGTATTTTTAGTAGCAAAAAGTGTAACTTATGTGTAAAGTTGAAATTGTTCATTATTTGTTAGTAGTGGAGTATTTTTTTTTAGTAATGTATAAAGTTCTGTGGAACGAATAAATATGACAAAAATGACAAATGTATAAAAATATGCAGGACGAAAGGAGTAATTTTTATAAATCACAATCAAATATTATAATTCAAAAAATTCAATAGTTACAGTTAAACATGTGTCTGGATCCACAATCTTTATCTTTTCAATTTCAATAAACATACATTACTTAATTATTTACATAAAAATATGTATCTAGTCCACTGGACTTCCAATTCGAAATAATTATTTACATAAAAATATGTATCTAGTCCACTGGACTTCCAATTCGGAATAATGGGTGTAGTATATTTGATCATAACCAGCACAAACAGTACCAGTCAAGAACGTTTAAATTGATAAAGAAAATATAAATTGATTCATCCCTTCTGTTCATCTAAACTTAGTTGCCAATAAATAAGATCACTGTAGTTTTGGTACACAATTCTCCAAGATTTCTAGTGAAACAAGAGAACAGAAATTACAACAAACAATAGAACATTTTGTTTTGCTAGCTAAAGTACAACAACCATGAGAAAGGGTGAAGAGCACTAATGATAAATATACTCATAGAACATGAAGATCGACCTTTTAGACTAAAGATCAACAAACAATTATCAGCTTTGTTCAGAAATACAGGACCTAAACCAGCCTCAACTGTTGAAAACCTCAGACTCTACTTGCTTGTGTCTCTATTGAAATCTGTAGCTTGGGAGAGCATGAACTTCAATGAGTCTCTCTCAACTAACAAATAGCAATTGAAGTCTTTTCATAGCAAAGTACCAAGTTATTGCAGGTTCATTTTCAGGAGATCGGATTGTCAGGTCAAGCAGTGTGATGGAGGCAGGAGGCCCATACATAGGCACAGAACATTAAGGTGTCCAAGAGTGGATTTCTTTAATAGTGAAATTGCTTGGCAAAAATGGTACGATTAAATTGCTTTCAGCCATAAAAAAAGAATGGCTTCTGAAGCAACAGAGCGGGATAATAAAGATATCAAAAGGGATTGACTTCTCATACAAAATTTATGAAAAAATAAGGGTGATGTCTGATGTGTGCATTGCAGCTACACTAGGTCTGTTTGAATCTTGTTTCATTTTGCTATTGTATTATTCAGCAAAGGGAACATAATGATTTCCCTTTTATAAGTACGGCTTGCCCAAGAGGAATGCCTGACCTCCCCAAATTCTTGATGTTTTTTTAGCCAGCAATTCAGCATTGTAGCATACACCAGTCAAACTCCATTGATCTCCATATATAGCCCCGGAGACTTTCCCATAACCATACCTGATTTAAATGGAAAATAATTGCAGTTGGAACAAGAATGCAGTATTATTTCATCAAGTTATAGCACTAGGAAGAATTTCAATAAAAACTAGGTGTTTACTCGCAACATGGTTTTTGCAAGAGCGCTCTGGCTGCATTACTAGTTGATTTGGTGCTCCCTGAAAAATTACACCACAACCTGCAGTCAATTATACATCTCCCCAGCTAGGAACCAATTTAAAACTTTTTGCACTCCCCAATTAGGCAGTGAGCTCAATCCACTCTAACTAGCTACAGTCATTGGAATGGTATGATCAGAGAGGTAGTACATCTGAAACACAAAATGCTTGGATTCAAGTTTTTGCAATGCATTTGGATGAACTTTTTAGTTTTAAACAAATCTATTAACTGTGACATGTTGAGACACAAGTATAGTATGTCATTTTCGCTGGGAGGATAGCATTTCATTAACAGTGAACACTTTATCAGACACAGATACAAGCATGAACAAACAGCACGAGTGAGAAGTATAAAAAGCGAAGGGAGAACATGTATGTGTGTGGCATTATGACAGGATATATTATAAAGAGAGAAGGGAGAACACAAACACATACATACAAGACAGAAAATATTAAAATTAGAAAATAATATTGAAAAAAAAAATCAATGGTCAGGTTTTACCTTTTGTCTCCACAGACTGGAGTTGAGACTGAACCGTGAGCCACATCAGAATTCTATCATCGTGATAGATTCTGGTATGAAAAATATTCAAAATCCACATGCTGAAGCTGCAGTAGATGGGCTCATCATGATAATTTATTATCACGCATTGCTTCAATTAGACGCTGTGACAAATCATTATCAAGGGTAAATCCCTTCTCCATCATTTGATCCCAGATGCTACAGGCCAAAGATAACTTATTTTCCTTTATAAGACCTCGGACAATCAACACGAAAGTCACATCATCAGGGTCCACGCCTCTAGATTGCATCTCTTGATAAAGATTCATTGCTTCACTAATTTTCGAAGCCTTTGAATATCCGTCAATGAGTGCATTATACGAAACCACATCAGGGCCAACACCTTGCTCTACCATATCAGCAAATACACTACGAGCTGTCTGTATTCTACCAGTCTTGCACAGATTATCAATAATAGCTGTATACAACTCACGACTCAGAGAAAGGCCCAAGCTCATCATATGTTCCAGAAGGAAATTGACTAACTTTGAGTTGCCTTCTTTCAGAAATGCATCTATCATAATCGTAAATGTTACCACATCAGGAGAAGTTCCTTTCCTTTCCATCTCTCCAAACAGCTTATAAGCACTGCTAGTACGACCAGTTTTGCAAAAAGCATTAATTATCGTATTATAAGATACAACATTTACAAATCCTTTAGGCTCCATCGTGCTAACCAACAACGAATAAGCCTTATCTACTCTATTGGCCTTGCAGAGACCCTTCAACATCTCGTTGTAGCTGTAACTATCAGAACCTGTCCCACTCTTCTCCATATTGTCCACTAACTTTTCCGCCTCGTACAACTTCGCCTCATTACAATAATAATTCAATATAACATTGTGAGTTATCAAATCAGGTTCACACCCGTTCTCCCTCATAAACTTTGCTATTTTCCGTGCCCTATCAAGCTTACCAGCCCGACAAAACCCATCTATAAGCACATTATACACATGTGAATCAAACCTAGCCTTCCCCCTCATATCCCCCAATGTCAGCTCATACGCCAAATCAACCTTCCCACACTCACACAACCCAAGCACAAGCACCTTACACGCCTTATTATCCGGTTCCAACCCTTTACTGATCATAACCCTCCACATCTCGACTGCCTGATCCTGCCTCCTAACTCTAAACAACCCACTAATGATAATTGTATAACTAACTGTATCTGGCTTAGGCCATTTATCCTCCATCAACCCCAATATCTTCAATGCTTCGTCCACTAAACTCTCACTACACAAAAGATTCATATAAATGTTACACGTCCAAATATCAGGCTGAATCCCAAGACTATCCATATCATCAAAAAGGCGACAAATAAGCTCAAAGTTTTTAACTTGGCACAAACCTGAGATGAATCTCGAGTAAGTAAAGGAGGTGAGAGAGAACCCGTGTGTATGCATTGTGTTATAATAGTGCTCAGCCAAGTCAAAGTAATGGTTCTTGATCAAGACACCAAGAAACCGGTTGTAGTCGATCGAAAACATTCTGCAACCTGATTGAGACATTTCCTCAAACACCTGGATGCCTTTTTCAATGTGGCCGGTTTTGACTAGATTGGCAATGCGATAACGGAAAGCAACGCGTAACCAGCCAAGGGTTTTATACATTTATCGAACCAGGCCTCTTTCGAAACCTAAGCATTTGAGCTGCTAATTAACTATCTGTCTTGAATGCAATGAATTTGCTGTTTTGCATTCGATTGGATAGGATTGAAAGTAAAAAGGTTTGATCTTTTGCGAATCTGTTTGTTTCTGAGAGACTGTACTCTAATGGGGTTTTGGGGATTTAGCAAAATCGGCGATGGATATGTAAGACAGAGATACAGGGAACTGGGGAAGAAGACAATTGGAGAAGAAGAAGGAGAAGAATAGAAATTGGGCCAAACAAGAACTCTTGAACAGATGACAGATCTACTTCCTCAATCATTACATGTAACAATTGACCTTTCGACTTAATGGGCTTAGCCTAATGGCACATACTAAAGAAGTACGCATTAACCCGTTGGAAAACACTTTATACAAAATAATCGATTTATTATTTGCATTCTACAATATAATAAAAAATTGTATATCGTTACATTAAATATGTAATTTTAGTGTGTGAAAACGGTATCATTTACACACTACAATTCATTTTCAGGTCCTTTTTTTTTTTAAACATTTCATTTTCATGTGTCGTTTTTTGTATTTTTCTTCATAATTGGGCCCTGTTGCGAAATATCCCGACAAATTGTAGGTCGCTAAACGGGCCAATGTTGTTGCGAGCATTATGTGAAAATGATTGGTCAATGTTCATATAGTGTTCGAGATCGGTCAAAACGATACATTTTAAATAATTCACCATTTTTAATAAATACTCGTATAAAATAATTTCTCTGTAATTTAAATTTATTTAGTCGAAATTTCCGTCAAAGTATAAAAATTAGAATTTTAGATAATTTACGGGACAAACTTGATTGTAAAAAACTTATAATACAAATGAACATAGTTATAAACATATATGATGAAATTAAGAATTTTTTGTAAAAGAAGTCTCAGAGGTTTGGCCCCACATGCGAGATGAGGGGCAATTCTGTACTAGATCATTGTATGAAGAGCTCCGTGCAGGTAGAGTTGAGGTAAATTGGAAGAAGTTTTGGTTTGACAACAAAGCCCAACTCCGAAAACAATTCTGCACTTGGATGGAGCTAACGAATGAAAGAATCTGCCGATGGAATACGACTCTTCAGCTGGACTGCTCATTCTGCCCAATGTTGAACCCATGCAACATCTCTTCTTTACTTGTCCGTAATCGACACAGATTTAAGGATGTGTCTTGCAGTGGTTGGGCATTCAGCGCACCCAGTATATTACAAGGACGAATTGTAATGGTTATGTCTTCAGTACACATGTTGCTACGCTTATGCTTCCTTAGACTTTTGTGGTTATTTTGTTTACATGGATCTGCGGATCGGTTTTGTACTTAATTGTTTGAAATGAAATAAATTTTTTTAATTCCATAATAGTACTTCGAATTAAGTGTAGAAATCAGATTGTTTTTTTTTTTTGAAATAATTGATTGATTTTTAGTTGTTACCACCAAAGACAGTTGAATGGAGCATTTGGGACATAAATTACCCACAACCCAAAGATGGTATACGTTGATTCCGATTTTCAAACTGGTTGTTCCGGTGTCATTGTCAAGTCTAATTATAATGAGTAGGTGGCAAATTTGACCAGTTCTTCCTTCTTCTTCATCATCTTCATCCACTATAGCTCAATAGATCAATGATGTAAGCTTTGGCTCTTTGCTTTGTCTCACTTGCTACTCTCCTCCTCCTCCTCCTATCCCTTTCCCTTTCTAACCAACACTTCATTTTCTTTTCTTTTCTTTCAACAACGGATCTTTTCCATTCAAGAAAATAAATAAATAAACAGCAACCAAAAAGATACGATTTTTATTTCTATTTCTCACATGCTTTGCTTACTCATGGAGTACTACTACTACTAATCAAATCAAATCAAATGTTAGCTGGACTCGTTCATGTAAGTGCTTTTATTATGTTCTTGGATTTATTCTTATTATTATTGCGTTGATTTCACCTTCTTTTCCATTTTCTTTGCTGTTTATGTTGAAATTTTGTCCACTTGATAGCTATGTTTAGCGGGTTTTGTTTACTTGGTCTTACTTGTGTTTGATTTTTCTTCTCTTTCAAAGGAGTGTATTTAGTCAAGGGTTTTGGTTGAGAAAATTTGGGTGTTGTTTTAAGGAAAAAAAATGAATCTTGAATTTTAGGGCATTTGTAGAAATATTGCAACTTGATTGATTGGTAAGGGTTTCAATCGAGACTCAGATTTGATGTTACTTTTGCTTTTGTTGAGAAATTCCAGTTGAGAATTTTTGTGGGGTTTGATTTTCTTGTAGCATACTCAAGTACTAGATTTAATTGGTTTTATTTACAGAGGGGGACTGTTTAGAAAGTATTTGAAATGTTGAATCAAGAAGACAAGGATCAGCCATCGCCAGGAAGTTGGAGGAAGTACTCACGGTCTGTTTCGTGGTCTGAACGTCCACCCCGAAAGTCCAGTGATCCCTCCAAGCCCTTATGGAACAGCAAAGCACGGGCTTGTTTGCCGCCACTTCAGCCACTTTCTATCGTTCGTCCTAACATTGAGGAGTGGCCGAGAGCTGGATCAGATGATATTGGCGTTTGGCCCAATCCTCCATGTACTCCTGGTGCTCGGTCTGGACCAGTAACGCCTCGGGAAGCTTCGACGTCAGACCAACCAATAAGAGAATTCGAGTTTAAGAAAGATAAACTTGCCTTTTTTGACAAGGAATGCTCGAGGATTGCAGATCATATATATTTGGGAAGTGATGCTATTGCCAGGAACAGAGGAGTCCTCTGCAAGAACGGCATTACACATGTGCTCAACTGCGTTGGATTTGTTTGCCCCGAGTATTTCAAAAAAGAGCTTGTATATAAGACGCTTTGGCTTCATGATTGCCCGTCTGAGGATATCACAAGTATATTTTATGACGTGTTTGATTATTTTGAAGATGTTCGAGAACAAGGAGGGCGTGTTTTTGTCCACTGCTGTCAGGGGGTATCCCGCTCAACCTCACTGGTCATTGCGTATCTTATGTGGAAAGAGGGACAGAGCTTTGATGATGCATTCCAGCTTGTTAAAGCGGCCAGAGGAGTTACTAATCCAAATTTGGGATTTGCTTGCCAACTGTTACAGTGCCAGAAGCGTGTTCATGCAGTGCCTGCAAGCCCAAGTTCTGTGGTTAGAATGTATCGGATGGCACCTCACTCGCCGTATGATCCTCTCCATCTTGTCCCAAAAATGCTATGTGAGTCAGGTCCCGACAAGCTTGACTCTCGTGGAGCCTTCATTGTTCACATTCCTACTGCCTTGTATGTGTGGATTGGGAAGCACTGCTCTCCTGTGATGTCGGAAAATGCTGGTGCTGCAGCCTCGCAGATTTTTCGATATGAAAGTGTTAAAGGTTCAATTTTAACTGTAAAAGAAGGCGAAGAAAAACATGAATTCTGGGATGCTCTCTGCTACAAAACAAGTTCAGCAGATGACGTTCACGTGAAGCCAGGAGAGGAAAAGACTTCTGCAGGTGAAAGGAAGCTTGATGAGTATGATTTGGATTTTGAAATCTTTCATAGAGCACTTGCTGGTGGGGTTGTACCTCCTTTTCCATTGTCAGAAACGGAATCTGAGATGCGTCTACCTGCTAGGCAGAACGGCTGGTATAGATTGAGGAGAAAGTTTGCTAGTGGCATAATCAAAGAATTCCTCACTTCCTCTAAAAGGACACTTGGTATATTGCCTTTATGTGGAAGAGTTGAAGATGTCATCCCCTCAGCCGAACCATCAACCTGTTCGAGTAGTCAGTGTGATTCACCGGATTCTTTCTCTTCGTACGTAACCGGCAGCCCAACTTACATAAAAGAAGTCGACTATCCAACTTCTACTTGTGATACTTCACTCTCAAGATCACCGTCTTTTAGTTTGGTGGATCCTTTTTCTGCTTTTCTTGGTAGCAAGCCAAGTTTTGATTCAAGATCACCGTCAATCTCACCTTCAGCCTCAGATAATTCTAGTTCATTTACGTTCTCACCCTCATCATCTAACTGGTCAGATTTATCATTTTTATCTGCCCAGCCTTCACCTCATGGGATTGAATCAAAAGATACATATTCATGTAAAGATCGTAATTTTGAAGAAAATCTAGGTTCGATAGAGGATAGTTTGTGTTTAGATAAAGCAACTCTCTGTTCCCAAGAAGACACTGTTTCTGCTGGTAACACTGTAAAAGCTAAAGATTCATGCTTAAAAGGTGGGGATAGTTTGCCCTCTCTAGCAGTGCGCAGGGGTAACCATCCTCCAGCTCAAATGATCTTGCCCTCCATTGATGAAGCTTCTCAAAAGTCTGGAAGTTTGACAAGTTACTTAGAGGATGATGCAATGGGGAGTCTTGAATGGTTTTAGCATGGATACTAAAAATGAGGTACTTTCAACTCTTCTTTCGAACTACAATCAATATGTGATTCAATTTTGGCTTGATTAAAAAATAAAGCCTAGAATTATGCTCTTTTTGCATCATTCAAATGTATGGATACTATTATGTGATTGATATTTACATGAGACGAGCAAATTACTAGCTGGTGCACGGTGGATTGTACATCCCTCTTTTCTTGGGTACAAATGAATGTTAAAAACAAAAATCTAATCACAGTATGTTTAGCCAAAAAAGAAAAGAAAAAAGAACCTTACAAATTTGGAATTCATGTGTTTAATATATGTAGGGATCGGAATCACATTTATTGTTGATGAGCATCAATGATTGCTTGGTTTTTGCGGTTTATCGCAAGCTTATCAGTGTCAGACATTACTGATATAATGCTTGGGCTGCTGCTACTACAAATCCATGTTTTTTGTTGTGTGATGAATAATTTTTCAAACCTTTTCCTAGATAGCTGCTCGTACTTTTGTTGGTTTCTGTCTTGCAAAAACACTTTTCAGCTGCCCTTCCCCCCACCGCCAAAAAAAAGGAAAGAAAGAGTGCCAAAAGATAAATATCTTGTTTGAACTACAGTGTCCTTGTTGCTGCTATCATAAATTACTTTATGATTTCACCCTTTTTTGAAGTTTTTCTCGTCTACGTGCTGAATATCTTGAGAAAATTATGTAACATCTCACTAATTTAATTAGTTACTCTGAGGAAAATGATGAATTGTTGACAGTTTTATATTAACGATCAAGTTAGATCATTTGGTTGTGGTTCATTATTACTTCATGGAAGTGGCTAAGGTTTTGTTATTCTTTTTCCTGATGTTCCAGATAGTGAAGGAAGGTGAGGAGCCGAGGCAGCTCCTTGAGCATCTGACGTTCTTATATTGGAATGAGCCCATGTAATATATAACAATTTCAGTTTGTTAATGGCTGATTGCTGCTCCACCAAGCTGGATTTGGCATCCCAAAGTAGAAAACATGGTATCTGTTTTGCTTGTGAGATGGTAAAAAGGAAATCCCATTTTTATTAAGTTTACAAGACTGCATAGGAAATAAAATTTTTATCATAGCAATTCAGTGCAAGGTGCAATTGTTTATTGGTCTGTTTCTCTATTCTGCTTTCAAATACTTTGATGATGTTTGTGGTGTAAATGTGATGGAAAATGACTCGGGTAACATGTTCCGGTAAAATGTACAAATATACCCTATATTCTTTGAAATATGTACGAATGTACTTTATATTTTTAAAATTATACGGATGTACACTCACCATGTATGCAAGTGGACTTATTAGTTTTACATAAAAGATTTAAATTCATCATTTATATGACCACCAAATTAAGTTTTCTATAAAGTGTAAGAAGTTATAACAATTTTTTTTTTTATAGTTCAAATAAAGTTATAAAGCATTTTTAAAAACAGAATGTTTTATTTAAGGTACAAATTAAATATTAAAAGTAAAAAATGTATAACTTTGGAAAATAAGTACAAATATATTCTTATAAATTTCAAATAGGGTACAAATATTTTCCTTAAAAGTTGTCAGAATAACAATAATTCATACTAATATACACTATTTCAAAACCCTACCTTCTAGAATTTTAACACTTTTATTTCCTATTTTCAGAAGTATTAATATAAATTTTGATTATTATTTTTATTTATATCAATATTTTTTAATTATACTATAATAATTTTGGATAATTTTTTTTATTTATATCAATATTTTTTAATTATAGTGCTATTATGACTATTATATTTCTTTTCATTTTCACACATTATTTGTTTTCATTTTATTATAATAACTTACTATATTTAATAATTTAAATTAATATTTTCGTCTTTATTACAAAAAGATAAATATATTTTATGAAATGTAATTTTTTTATGCTTAAAAAACAAAATTATTTGCACACATTGAGAGTCTAAGACCATTCCCAATGGTGACGGACGACGGCGCGTCGTCGTCGTTTTGCTCCAATGGTGGCGCGTCGTCGTCGCGTCGCCACGTCATTTTTTTTAAAATTCA
>JAYMSP010005539.1:0-13437 GCA_036897095.1 Plantago elongata | reverse complement strand
ATACCTTACTGCAAGCAGACCTGATATTTAATATGTAGTTGGTGTGTGTGCTAGATTTAAGACAAATCCTATGCAATCACATTACAACATTGCTATGAAAATATTAAGGTATATCAAAGGTATTGTAGAAGTTGGACTGTGGTATCCTAAAGAAAGTGAATTGAGTTTAGTTGGCTACTCAGATGTTGATTATGCTGGATCAATGCTTGATAGAAAAAGTACTTCAGGAACTTGTCAGTTTTTGGGAACTAGACTTATCTCATGGTTTAGCAAGAAGCAAAACTCAATTGCTACTTCTACCACAGAAGCTGAATATATTGTTGTTAGTTGTTGTGCTACTCAAATATTATAGATACAACAACAACTCTGACTATGGACTTAATGAAGAAAAACTCTCATTTTATGTGATAACACAAGTGCTATTGCGATTACCCAAAATCCAAAGTTCCATGCCATAACTAAGCACATTGATGTTAGACACCATTTCATCAGAGACCATGTTGAGAAAAGCGATATAGAGATTCTAAAGGTTGGCACTGGAGATCATCTTGCTGAAAAAGAAAAACCCGTCCTTCTGATGCCAATCTTATTCGTTCTATGTGGATTTTTCGGCATAAAAAGAATTCTGATGGCTCTTTCGAGCGGCACAAGGCTCATCTTGTTTGTGATGGCAGGTCTCAACAGGTTGGCATTGATTGTGACGAGACTTTTAGCCCGGTTGTCAAACCGACTACGGTCCGGATTGTTCTCAGCATCGCTCTTTCTCGCTCGTGGCCTATTCATCAAATGGATGTCAAGAATGCTTCTTCATGGCAATCTTCACGAAACAGTTTATATGCATCAACCATTGGGATTCAAGGATAAAACACACCCGAATTATGTGTGTCTACTGAAGAAGTCTCTTTATGGTTTGAAGCAAGCCCCTCGAGCTTGGTACCAATGTTTTGCTGATTTCGTTCGTACCATTGGTTTCTGCCATAGCCAGTCGGATCACTCGCTCTTCATCTACTCACGAGGAACCGACACAACATATATTCTTCTCTATGTGGAAGATATTATTCTCACCGCATCCTCTGATACGCTACGGTTATCCTTCATGAAGATGCTAAGTGCAGAATTTGCAATGAAGGACCACGACCCATTATCATATTTTTTAGGTATTTCGGTTACACGTGCAGCAGCTGGCTTGTTTCTCTCTCAGCAGAATTATGCACTCGATATAATTCAATGAGCAGGAATGTCCCAATGCAAGATGTCGCTCACACCGATCGACACCAACAACAAGCTCGGCTCTAAAGCCGGTTTGCCATGTGAGGGTCCGTCTCTTTACCGTTCCCTTGCAATACTTGACCTTCACTCGACCTAACATCTCCTATGCAGTTCAACAAGTTTGTCTTTACATGCACGATCCAAGGGTCGACCACATGACTGTCAAACACGTCATTCGATATATACAGAGCACTAGTACTCGGTCTCCAACTCTACAAGACCACTGTTAGCTCTCTTATCTCTTATATGGACGCCGATTGGGGCAGTTATCCGGACACTTGCCGTTCTACTTCTGGCTATTGTGTTTTTCTTGGCGACGATCTCATCTCTTGGTCTTCTAAGAGGCAACCAACGATCTCCAAATCTAGTGCTGAGGCTGAGTATCGAGGCGTTGCCAACATCGTTTCTGAGTCTTGTTGGTTTCGTAATCTTCTTCTGGAGCTACGTTGGCCGATTTCTAAAGCTACTTTGGTCTACTGCGACAATGTCTCCGTCATATATCTTTCCGGCAAACCCGTGCAACATCAACGCACGAAGCATATTGAGTGGACATTCATTTTGTCCGGGAAAAGGTTGCTAAAGGCGAAGTTCTAATTCGCCATGTTCCTTCTCGCAATCAAATAGCAGATATTTTCGTGCCGCCCATACTCTTTGATGATTCTCGTGACAATCTCAATGTCAGACTTCCTCCCGCTTCGACTGCGGGGTGTGATAGACTATGTAATCCTAATTAGATTAGACACAGCTATATATATTAGACTCCTAATTAAATTAGTCTTATTCTTCTAATTTCTAATTATATATTTTACGTCATTTTTTTATAAATAAATACGATTTACTACTCTATATAACCCTCTGTGAAAAATCATAGCTAGAAGGAGGAGATACAAATGCAGCAATGCATTTAAATATCTGCCCCATATTTTCTTGCATCTTTCTGTATAAAAAAGAAAAGTAGACTCTCAAATTAAGCTAGTACAGTACCCTCTCTAACACGTCTCTTTCACAAATGTAAGTTCATCATTACCACCTTTTTTCTCAACAATCATCACACTCACACTAGTAGTATTTCTTTCTTTCATTGCATTAAAATCACCACTTCTTTTATTTCATCATATCATATGCCTATGGATATAATTAATGTATGGATTAATTGATTTTGATACTCCCCTTCTTGTTATCATCAATAATTAATTGATTGATATCATGGAATATAGTTGCATTTGCATCAATAGGAGTTGGGTGGTTGGGAGTACTTAACTAGGTTGTGTAGTATTAAGAATTTGTTTTCTTAAATTTAAAATTTATTTATTTAGTTCAGTTTCACTCAATCCAATTTTAATTAAATATATATTATATTATACTTCAGTTCAATAAATTTTAAAATTAAAAAAGCTTAATTTCTAATTAATAAGATTCAACTTAAATACGAATAATTTTAAATTATAATTGAAAAATATTCAATAAATTACTATTATAATTTGAGATTCTTAGTGAAAATTCAATTTTAATAATTGCAAAGTAGTATAAACTAAGACAGTTATCGTGGGATGTAGGAGTGGGGGTATAGTTATATCCCTTTCTTCCTTTCTCATTCGGGCACGAACACACATGGAACACCCTGCCCCATTGTTATCTTCAATATCTCAAAAAATTGGAAGAGTACTACTTTTTTCATCATTTCTATTTGGATTGTCAAGTTGTTTTCCTTGTCATTTTTGTGTTGTTTACCTGTTTTGATGTGAAACAAGCTAGACCATACCCCAATTGGCTTGCCTCCTTTTTCTTCTTTATTTAATTGATTGAATTTGATACTAGTAGAAAAACATACCACAATACTAGTGTAGTAGTGTGTTTTTGAGCTCATTGCAAATTTGCATAAAAGATTGATAAGTCCTATCTATCTATCCAATACAAAAACTCAACTCTTATGTCAATTTCAAATTCATTTTCTTTTCTTTTCCTTTCCTGGGTTTGGATCGACATGTTTGTTTTTTAATAAGCAACAGTGAAAAAAAGGCATTATTTTAGTCCCTTTTTGGAGGCTTCGAGGAATCTTAGTTTCCAATTATTGGTATTTGGGAAAAAAGAAGTTTCATACAATTTCGGATCTGAAAAAAGCAACCTCATTTCTTTTCTTACTTTCTGATTTCAAATTTTCAAAATCAAGAAAAGGAAAAACATCCAATCTTTGAGCTATTAATGGAGTTTCTGTTCTTATTAAACCATGTGGTGAACAGTTAGTTAATGTTTCTGTAACCACATTCCTTCATTCATTTGGTTTGAGTTTGAGTTTGACAGCAAGCAAGAAAACACACTGAGAAAACAGGTGTTTTGATTATTTGTAAAAAAAAGTGTCTTGTCACTCTTATTGTGCAACTACAGTGAAGATATCGGCAGTATCTGCATCAAATTCATCATATCTTTTTTTCTTTCAGTGGTGGGGTTGCCATATCAATCATAATAATGCTCCGCCTCAGTTGTTGAGTTGATATAGACAAGAACAAACTTTCAGACACTTGCTGCTACTTATCATTAGTATTGTTCTTCTTCTTGTTTTGAGAAGCTTTGGTTTAATGATGAGTGAGTTGAAGAAGAAAGGGGGCAAACAGGATGGAGCAGAGAAGGTTGTAGTGGCTGTCAAGGCTTCAAAGGAGATCCCAAAAACTGCTCTTGTCTGGGCATTGACTCATGTGGTTCAGCCTGGTGACTGCATTACTCTTCTTGTGGTTGTTTCTTCACATACATCTGGTAACATCTTTCATCTACTTTTCTTATTTTGCTTTCAGAATATGTCTTCTTTGCTTTTTTTTATCTGTTTGTAAATTGTAATTGTACTGCTACTTGTTAGTGGAAGCCAATAAATTATACCATCTATCGCGAAATCCTGGTAAAAAAACACCTATTTTAACCCGGTATTCTTGATTTTTGTCGCTATCCAAGCAACATGATTCGTGTATTATTTGATCTCAAAAGTCAATAAAGGATTTGTTTTTCGGTTCTTGGCTGGGTATTCATTGTGTTCCTAATAGGTAATTAGTTGCCCAGAATTGAATTATGTGGTTTTGAATGGCAAGAATCTGTAATGACCTTTATGTAAGCTTTATCTTCTTTTGATATCACCGATAAGATCTATGATTTCTGTGCTTGTTTGTTTTCAGCCTTCCTCATTTTCAGTATGTTAGTATTTGTTTTGCTCTAGGCCTAAAAAGATGAAGTTTTTGGCCTTTTCTTTATTTGGGGCTTGTCTTTTTCTGCATTTTATATGCAATGCTACATGTTGGTAGAAGCCAATGAATTTTAATATGTATGGAATTTTGTCTCATGGAGCTCAAAACCTTTTTGGTTAGTGGAGCTAGATTTGGTGTTACCAGGAATGTAGAAAACTGTGTCAAGGAATTGTTTATTGGTTGCAATAAAGTTCCGTCTTGTCTGTGTAAGAAAGAATTGGATGCCTAGGATTTCTTTTATTGGGTTCCATATTTGTAAAATAGTGGACCAAAATTGAAATATGTGTGTTTGAATGTCAAGAATCTATTATCACCTTCATATAAGCTATTATTTAAACTTGACTCATTCTATATCAGGTAGAAAATTCTGGGGTTTCCCAAGATTCGCTGGAGATTGCGCTAGTGGCCACAAGAAGTCTTACGCTGGTACTGTAATGGAACAAAAATCTGACATAACAGATTCTTGCTCCCAGATGATTCTTCAGCTTCATGATGTTTATGATCCTAATAAAGTGAGTATTCTGGTATTGGGATGCAGTTTCTTGGATTCTGCTTGATATTACTTTCCGATTTGGATGTTGATTTTAATTTTGTTTTCAGGTCAATGTGAAGATAAAGATTGTTTCAGGTAATCCTTCTGGAGCTGTGTCTGCAGAAGCCAAAAAAAATCAGGCTAACTGGGTTGTTTTGGACAAGTAAGTTTTATAGTGAAGATATCTTTAATTCAAGATATTACAGCTGTTAAAAAAACCTACCATGTCTTATTTTGCGCGCTTTATTCATGTATCTCTTGCAGACAGCTCAAACATGAAGAAAAACGCTGCATGGAAGAGCTGCAATGCAACATAGTTATCATGAAGCGCTCCCAACCAAAGGTTCTCCGTCTAAATCTTCTTGGATCACCCAGAAAAGAACCGGAAGTCACAAGTTGTGATAATGATGAATTGTCGAAAAAACCAGAAAAGAGAAACGATTCTTTGGATTCAACTCGAGGCCCACTGGTTACCCCGTCAAGTAGTCCTGAGACATTCACTGCCACTGAAGTAGGAACCTCCTCAGTTTCAAGTTCTGACCCTGGAACCTCTCCATTCTTTGTAAATGAAAGAAAGGCTAGCCTGAAGAAAGAAGAGCTATTGGCTACAACACTAGATGATGAAGACTCTTGTTCGGACACTGATAGCGAGAGTTTGCCTTCCTCTTCAAGTTTAAGATTTCAACCATGGATGGCAGAAATAGTTACATCCCATTGTCATTCTTTGGAACCTATGGGGGAAAGTTCTGGAAGATCCAATAGGCTCGCCCAAAATGCTGCAACTAAAACATTACTGGAGAAGCTTTCTAAGCTTGATGATGAGACGGCGCTTGGATCACCAAGCTATCGGTCTAATCAAGATTTCAGCGGGAGTTTGAGAGAAGTGATTTCCCTATCCTCGAGGGCAACACCCTCTGGCCCCCCTCCACTTTGTTCCATATGTCAACACAAGTCACCTGTGTTTGGAAAGCCTCCAAGATGGTTCGCGTACGCCGAGCTGGAGCATGCTACTGGCGGGTTCTCGCAAGCTAACTTCTTAGCTGAAGGGGGGTACGGATCTGTACACAGAGGTGTCCTTCCTGATGGGCAAGCGATAGCTGTCAAGCAACACAAGTTGGCCAGCTCTCAAGGTGACCAAGAATTTTGCTCTGAAGTCGAAGTGTTGAGCTGTGCTCAACATCGCAATGTTGTTACTTTGATTGGTTATTGCATTGAGGATGGAAGAAGATTACTGGTGTATGAGTACATTTGCAATGGATCTCTTGATTCTCATCTTTATGGTATGATCTCTGTTCCTGAGTTATCTACTGAGATTTTGTGTGTACATCTTGTCTCCATCTCTGCTCGTAGCGATTTACATGTATGCAAATGCATTTGAATTTTTCAGGTCGCCACCATGATACATTACCATGGGCTGCACGACAAAAAGTTGCAGTTGGAGCAGCACGGGGATTAAGATATCTTCACGAAGAATGTAGAGTTGGTTGCATTGTGCACAGAGATATGCGGCCCAATAACATTCTCATTACACATGATTTTGAACCATTGGTAAGAATATCTAACTTGCTATTCTGATTTACCGATGTTCTTGTAAGTTTTGTGGCTGTACTGTGTCTTAAGTTCAGTAGTACAAAAAGAGTATGATGACGAAAAAAAAGCAACAACATTTGCCAGGATTTGGAAATTAGGGAGTTTTGCTTACCTGTAGATGATTAGACCATATCAGGAAAATATCTTCTTTCTTATTGTTCTTTGTCCAATTTCTACCTGCAAGGTGGGAGACTTTGGCCTTGCTAGGTGGCAACCTGATGGAGAGACGGGAGTTGAAACTAGAGTAATTGGAACATTTGGGTAATCATTGATTCTCTTATCCATTGTGATAAACAAATGTCTCTTTGATTCAAGTTTCATTTCAATAAGCTATTTTGTTTTGTTAAGGTACTTGGCACCAGAGTATGCACAAAGTGGTCAGATCACAGAAAAAGCCGATGTTTACTCATTTGGTGTAGTGCTGGTGGAGCTTGTCACTGGACGTAAAGCAGTGGACATTAACCGGCCCAAAGGCCAGCAGTGTCTTACCGAATGGGTAAGCCTCTTCATGGAGTCCTTTACTTGGTGAAAAGCTTACAAAAGTTGGTTTTCTTAGGAGCCTAAACCCAATGTATGACAGGCACGCCCTCTACTGGAAGCTTATGCAATTGATGAACTCTTAGATCCAAGGATACAAAACAGCTATTTTGAAGATGAGGTTTACTGTATGTTGCGTGCTGCATCTCTGTGCATCCGCAGGGATCCTCAGGCAAGGCCTCGCATGTCTCAGGTACAAAATTTGACAATTTCAGCTCCCATTTCCCCCACCTACTTTCGAGATTCATAGGCAAGTTGAACAACATCAATACAAAACTGGAAATGTTTGTGTACAATAGTTGCTTACTGCCTCCAAACACCACAATTGGCTTTATATGCCTACAAAATGTTTATCACCAAGAATAAGCAGTCACTTTTGTTTCCATTTTGAAATGCAGGTGCTTCGTATACTCGAAGGTGATTCCATGGATTCTGGTCATTTATCGACTCCTAGGTTTGATGTGGGTAGCCATAGCGGAAGAATTTGGTCAGAACATCCGCTAAAACATGAACAACTACTTAGCAGCCCCATTGGAAACGAGAGATTTAGCTCAAAACTAGCGTACAACCCAAGACCAAGTTTCAGGGAGAGAGAGAAAGCTAGGGCCTCGTACGAAGACCATTTGTAAATAAGCTGTTCGATCTAGTCAAGCTTCTCCTCTTGTATCCAGTCAAGCTAACTCAAATCAGTTTTGCTTCATGCTGTTGTTAGCGGTTTGCCTTTTGTATAGCAGCAATACTGGTAGAAGTAAATTGGTCTGCCTTATGCAGAAATGAGTTGGATTCAAGCTAGTATACCCTTACTTCTTTGTAGCAGCAGCTTAAGAAAAGTAATGTGCTCATTTTTCTTGTCTAGTTTGCTGCTTTTTTTCAAAAGTAAATGCTCCAGATCGCTATTCTTAGTTTAAGGTGAGTTCACATGTGATTTGAGGGGTTGATTGGTATACAAGTTGAATGGATATTTGAATGGGTTTTGATAAATTTGTGTTTGGAATGAAATTGAAATGGAATATTTAAAATGTATTTTAGGTCAAATCACTGTTTATTGAGTCAAATTAACCGATTGTATGTAAATCGGCCCTACATCTCTCATCATTTAGAATTTTAGATCATGCTTGTTTTAAAATTGGCCCATAACCAAAAGGTGGACTTTTTCATGGAATGTAGAAAAGTAGTTTGATATTGTACCAATGGAATTTGGTACAAGTACTAAAACACACCGGTGTTGTGAGACGGACTTATACTCCCTCAGTTGTACCGTTTCTTAGAAGTTGGTCATTTTGTCATTCAAGACGTTATAATAAAGTTGTTTACTTTTATTTTTTTCATTATTTTAAAAATAATTATATAATTATAAAAATTTATAAAAGTCATAGTTTCGAGAGTCCTATAATATTATATATTAATTATGCGGCACTGTGTTTAAATTGTATATTTTTGTATATCTGTAAATTATGTATTATTGTATATGAAGTGTGGCTAAATTCTTTTGTGTAGTACTCTCATACTTTTCGAATTTTCAAAAGAGTTTCTCTTGTATAATTATACAACTCCTCCACTTCTTAAAAAGTAACTTAGTCAATGTTTATTATATTACTGAAGCGGTCATCTTGCAATTCAAATCGAATACTTTATAAAAAAAATTCAATTTCAATTGAAAAAGATCATTTAAATTATATACTAATCAGTCCTTTAAATAATTGAATTAATTACTAATAAAGTTGTAAAGTAAACTCACATGTGTACTATACAGTGTTATATTATTACTCTTCTCAATTTATGTGTGTAAACATTAAACTTAGACGGATTCTAAAGGACTGGACAGATTCTAAAGGATGGAGGGAGTACGTAGAAACTGGAGTATGTGATATATTCTGGCAAATTTTGAGTTTAAGCGCAAGGTGTTCGATTTTGATGATGCTTGGCAATTTTTTGGGTCTCACGTTGGACTTTTCCAGCCAAATCTCATCATGTGGAGGATTAAAATTGTGGTTTGCTTAGTAACTTTTATGGGGCAAAGTTTTAAATTCCGACTATAATTATAATGTTTAACATATAACCTTTTAATTGTATTAATTTATAACTGTTAAATTATTTTATATAAATATTATTTTCAATTGTAATTAATCCTAACCATTCATATGATGTGTAAATTTTAGAATGACAATAAATATAAATTGACAATATGAATAGAATAAAATTGTGATGTCATATACAAATATATTTATCGTTAAATTAAAATATTATAAATTAAATATATTGTTATTTATTTATGAATTCTATGAACCCTAATCTCTAATTTTCTTAACCTTTTAGAATCGATTCATGGCTGTATGAAATCTTGTTGTCGTTCGTTAAATTTCTAGAGATGATCAAATTGTCTATGGTGATTTTAATTTGTAGCATTAAAATCAAAGCATGCAACACAATCGTGCTCTACCCTGATCGCATGAAATAATATTTACAACCACAACATGCCAATTGGATTCATCTGGCAATAACCATTTGCCAGAAGAGTGAAGGCCTTGGATTTTTATATATTCAAATCATGCAAAATTAAAAATCTATTGAAATTGAGGGGATTAGGATTTATATGATTTTTGGAAAAGAATAATGTTTTTGTTAATTGATCTAGTTATAATTTAATATGAATAAATATTTAATTTTGATTATTATAATTAATACTCCTATATATAAATATAAAAATTATTTAAATGACATTATAATCCAATTTGTATAGCACTAATTGTCATTGTATAACTATTACAATTGTATGAACGGTTAAGATTTAAAACAACTGAAAAGATGTTTTTTATAATTAATCTAACGGTTAAAAATAAATATAATTAAGATAGATGGATGTTAAGTCATTACATTGTACTCGGACCCTAGGTTCACCAACTTTTGTATATATATTCTGAAGTTCAGGGAACCTTTCTGGTTATTTCTTTAAGTTCGTGGCGATTGGATTTGGGGTTTGATATTCAACACTAATTCTTCATTTTTGTCAAACTGTTGATATTTATGAGTATAAAAATTGAGATTTCCTCATATATGCCAATTTTAAATATTTATGTGATGTGAATCAATGAATCTTGATATGTTAATTCTTGGGTATTCATAAAATCAACTAATTTTGATGTTATTGTTCTTCACAATGGTATCATATCCGAGTTAATCCTGAGCTATACAGGCTCCAAGACAAATCCATGAATGGTGTCGATTTGCTACGACGAGATAATGTTGAACTATAAAATCTGGTCAAAACTCTATCCCTTCGTGTGGATAAAATAAAGAGTTCGCCATCCGAGAGACCCCTTTATTTTGAAGAGTTTTAAAAGTCCCCTATAACATATATATCTAGACAATTTACCTCAAAAACTAGATATCATGAAAAATTGCGGGTTGACCCGTCCGGGTCAGACCGACCCGCGAATTTTATTTAAAATAATCTGAAGCTTATCAAGATTCATCCAAATTCAAATATGTTGAAATTTTACTTCAAATTATCTAGATTTATCAAGAAATTGTCTGTGTTTATCGTGAAATTGTCTATGTTTAACTTGTAAACATTAGTAACAATGTATTTATCCAACAAATTCAATATTTAAAAAAATAAACTTGAGGTCAATTTCATTCATAACCAATAACTTTCATTACACAAAAAAATAAAAAATAATAAAATTTATATCCTATAAAAATACATGTCATTGAAAAAATTTATTACACCTTCAAAATAGCCTTCTTCACACTCTTGACTTGTTCATCGACCCCTTCTTCCACAATGTTTGTGACAAATCTTGTTCAACCACCCCTATTTACGAAAATCTAATACATACAACAAAAAATATAGATAATTTATTAAAAAACTGGACAATTTATAGTAAAATATAGACGATTTATACCGAAAAAAAAACTCAACCAACAATAATGAACATGGACAGTTTTTGCTAAAACATAGATTATTTATACAAAAAAAACTAGATAATTTATAGTATAACATAGACAATTTATACAAAAATTAAAAATAATTATAACAACGAATGACATAAAAAGAATTATGCTAAAACTAGACATTTTATAGTAAAACATGGACAATTTCTATAAAAACTACATCAGCAACAACGAACAACACACACAACTTAAACTAAAATTTAAACAATTTATATAAAAAACTAGACAATTAAAAAAAGAAGAACTAGACAACACTAACTAAAAACTAAACATTTCAACACAATTGCACAAACAAAATGTATAGCATGAAAATCTAGACAAATATTATTAAAAATTAGACCATAAGTGTTAAAAGATAAAACATTAATCTTATAAAAACTAGACAATAGAGGTTAAAAACTAGAAAATTACTCACCATCAACAAAGAATGAAATACACATTTTTAAAAAACTAGGTAATTAATAGTAAAACATAGACAATTTATACATAAAGCAAGACAACCATAGCGAAAACATTGACCATTTACACAAAAATAAACTAAACCAGCAACGTAATATAGACAGTTTATACTAAAACATAGATAATTTACAGAAAAAAAACTAGACAATTTATGTCAAAACATAAAACATATCTACAAAGCTTGTATCTGCATCCACTTTTCACTTCATAAACAATCAATCCACGAGTTCGATTCAAACATATTGTAGCAGAGAATATGCAAGTTAGAAAAGCAGAATGGAACCTAAACAGGGACGACGATGAGATGCAAATCGAACATCAAAGCTGAAAACATAGATCGAATAACAGGTAGATGATACATCGTAAAAACTAGACAACTACTACTAAATTCTAGACAGTTTCCACAAAAAAACACTTACCCATGCCGGAAACAGGATTACGATGAACATGATGCTCCATGTTCACTAGAGCAGTAGTATTGAGATTCAATTCTTCCATAAAAAAGCCTACTAGCAAAAGCAAGACGAAGAGAAGGTTAAAATCATTGGAATCAGCCAATAACGAAGCAACTACAGCGAAATAGAAATCGAGCAACAAACAATCGAGAAATCTGAATAAATCGAGCAAAAATGAAGCAACAAATCGACAAATCGAGCAAAAACGAAGCAACAAAAACAAAACCTCCAAACTTAATAATCAACTATTACCTGCAAAGTATAAAGTCAATCTGAATCTCAATTTCTTCTCCTGAGATACATTCTTCACGATCTATCTCGTCGATTAATCAATTGTAGAATTATGCCATCGATGTTATTAGAGCGAGTCTGCCATGGATTTGATTAGAGAGAGAAAATTGATATTTAGACCATCCTCAATGGTGACGAGCCGACGACGCGTCGTCGTCGTTTTTCTCCAGTGGTGGCGCGTCGTCGTCGCCACGTCAATTTTTTTTTTTAAATTCAAAATCAAATTCAATCTTCATAATTCAAAATTCAAATTCATATTGAAAAATTCATGAGTACAAACAAGGCAGAAGGTTAAAAACACAAAGCAAACAAGGCAGAAGGTAAAAAAACACAGACGACACACTACAGAAGCGATCATTCGCCATTAGACGTTATTAGGGAGCAAGAGTGCGCCAAGTGCATCTGCGGTGGCTTTGCCCTGTGCGGACAAGTTGTCGTAGTTTTCATAAGTGACATATACGTGTCCATCTTCTTCGCCTTTTCCATCAGATCCAAGTCTCTCGCCTTCAGCTCCAAGTCTCTCGCCTTACGCTCCTCCTTCTTCATATGAATCTCCAACTTCGTCTTTTCAACTTCAAGCCAATCGGGAAAATTCAAGTTTATGCCTTCTAATGAGCCATGCAAGGCATCCACATTGGAAGAATTACCGGAAGCGACATTCTTGGCTAACTTCTTGGCCTTGTCACGACCAATGGAACGTTTGATGCTTGCCCCACTATCATAATCCCGAGTGCGCTTACTTCCACTACTGCCACCTGCACCTGCAGATGCTATTGGTTCATCACCGTCGGCAGCATCGTTACCATCGAACCCATCCTCACTAGGTGGTAGGTTGTTCTTCATGACGTCCTCCAAGTTCATCTTAATTTGCCACTCTGGGTATGCTTTCAGAGCATCCCACTATTGAACGCCGTGAACTGGGATTGATTTTTCGACTTCTCCCTGTAGAGTTGCTGGGCAGTCTCTATCACATCGGACTCATTGTAGCCACTCCGATCGCCGACCATGCCAGTATCACGCTCCACACAAATCATCCAATGATTCATGTCTTCTTTCAGCCGCCCCCATCTTCCACGAAGCGAATCATGAGAACGGAATTTATCCATCCCGGCCATCATTC
>JAYMSP010005538.1:0-13442 GCA_036897095.1 Plantago elongata | reverse complement strand
CACTTAGTATGTTAGTCTAGTTAAACTTGTAATAGGATTATTAGGTCTCTGAATGTAATTTTATATTTTGAGAAGGCTATGAAGAGGGATCCTAGCAATGAATTTAAATCGAAGATTCGAAGACTGGAGATTGCACAAGTTTGATGAAGACACGAGGGTTAGTCTACTCAGATAGACTATGTCCACAAAGCATATTGTATAGTTCAAATATTGCACACAACATGTCTCTGAACATATGACATCACTGAGTCAAGGAGCATGCTAGCTATCAGAAAGACTCTTGTGTCCGTTGAGACTACAGGACAAGAAATAGTACAGTGCATTAATTACACTGACTGAAAAGTCGATCGATGCATAAGTCCTCTCTGAAAATGAGAAAGGGACTTCTAATTACTTATTTCGAGATATCAACGGATTGAATTTTGAGAAGGTCTAACGGATACTATTCAAACGACTCTCAAATTAATCTATAAATATCACCACTTAGAAGCTGAGAAGTATACACACGAACTATGCTCATATCTACTTA
This sequence comes from Plantago elongata, assembly GCA_036897095.1. Classification (NCBI taxonomy): domain Eukaryota; kingdom Viridiplantae; phylum Streptophyta; class Magnoliopsida; order Lamiales; family Plantaginaceae; genus Plantago; species Plantago elongata. Next base: position 12,913 of record JAYMSP010005538.1, on the reverse strand, counting down.
TCAAAGTATTCTCTCAAGCATTCATACTACCATTCTCCAAGCTTAATGTTGCGACTAAAAAGCTCGAAGAATCACTAGTAGTTCAAAGTGTCCTGAACCTATAACAAGAGATTGTTATTCGTGAAAGAGTTGAACTTTCGGATACCCTTTCTGAAGCACATTCTCCAGAACGGATACCAATTAATTGGGTCAGTAAAGAGATCCTACCATATCTTGAATAAGTATATCAAGTAGTGTCATCTCTTCAAGCTCTCTGAAAACATAGCTGAAAAGTTATAAGAGAAGTTTACCTGACAATCAACATATAACGAACACCATCAAGGCGTGGAGTACATGAAGTACTTGGTTTGGGAAATCAAGGAAAAGCTCCGAGGTTATCTTGAGTACAAGAAGTACTTGGCTCAAGGAGCTTAGGAAAAACTCAGGGGGAACATTTGGTTGGGAACCATTTGTTTGTAGGGATCTTAGAATAGGATTTATTGTAAGGTGAACTCAAATATCTATTCTAGTGAATTCCAGGTCTCAGAAAGGCCAAGTGGATTAGTTGGAGGATTATGCCACCTCCATATACCACTAGAAAATGCTTTGTTATTTACTTTATCGTACTTACATTTTAGCATTACACACACACACATATTATTACTGCAACACACAATCACGTTTATCTATCGCTTAAAGTCTTCCGCTCTGTGAATCTAAGTATCATAAACCTCCCAGTTTCTAAGAAAGACTGTTTATTGACAAAAGTTTGAAAATACTATTCACCCCCTCCCCCCCTCCTAGTCTTTTCCTTTGCCGTTATCTGGACCAACAAAACCTTATTTCTTTGGCTTTCTAGCTTTTGGTTCGTTGTTTGTACGAATATTATTTTTTGTCATTGTTGCATATTCCTCATTATTTGAACTAAAAAATTGACACCGTTTGTTGGGAAGAGGAAGTAATTGTCATCAATGGCGTCCACAAGGTTCGAGATCGAGTCCAATGGTGTTGGACAAAACTTGAGAGAGTTGCAAGGTAAGTAGCTCATATTCGTTTTCAATGATTTATTAAAACACAACCAAAGTTAAGAGAAGAACGTTGAAAGTTGGGAAGGAGTCACTTAGAGTTTGGGATCAAATGGGTGTTGGTTTTGGTCGAAAGAGTGCAAGAATCGAGCAAAAACATACCAAGAATCAGTCCATATTCGCGATCAGGCGCGCAGGAAGGTTTACTGTGGAATCACTTGTGTGAGCAGAAATACTGGCGAGTGTGTTTCACTCACCCGGAAGGAAGGAAAAAAAAGTAGTAGCGGTGTTTTGGTGCGTGATGGCACGTCTGGGCTTCAATTGACACGTGATTGGGTTTGTTGGATTTCTAAGATAGATTTTTCAAGTGGTAGGGTTGGTTCCCGACTGGTACGGTGTCCTGGAAAGTGGTAGAAGAGCTGATGGGAGACGCAAATGGTATTATTACTTGAGATGAGGTATTGCGATTGTATCACGAGGAACATTGACACGGTGGAGGATGGTCTGGGACAACGGTGGGGCATGGACAATGTTAATACCGAGGATGATACTTACACAAATTCAGGTGGAGACTTTTAGTGTTGTGTTATAACTTCTTGTTGTAGAATTGGTTGATTGAGCAACTATACATACTAAAGCTATAAAATACGCAAATTCACTTGAAAGTTGAAATGTTAAGAGGATATATCTTTGAGCAAATTTTATATGCCATCCACCCTTTATTTTGACATGTTTTATAGATGATCGTCTAGTAGGTTGCGCAAGCTACGTGATAATGTAAGAATGGAAAAAATCAATTGTCGGTGTGAATAAAAGTTAGCTCGATATAGTGAGGTACAAACTAGAAGTATGAACATTATGTAAATATTCTAGAAGAAGTCTTTTACACTTCTTCCATGTTATTACTCCAATTTTACCAATTAATTCTTTAATTTTCGGAAAAAAGATGAGTTAAAATAGTAATTCATGATACTGCACCACTAATGTGGTTTTATGGTGGTTTTAGTGCAAGAGTTGAATTGTGACCTTTGAAGTACTTTTTCTTTGCTATAAAATGTAGTTTTGTACACTTTCTTGAAGCACATAACAACATAACACAATCTTCTCCTCCCCCTCTCATTTTTTGGCATATCATCATTGCCTTATCATATTTGCATTAGTTTGTATATACTTCATCATCAAGAGAGTTCTAACACTTAAAAAGTTTCAAGGAATTAATTTTGTTGATTTCAAAATTAGTTGTGATTGAGCGTTGTACCTTGGGAGAACATTGCTCAAGTAAGCCTGAGCATAGAAAGGTGTGCAAATTGTACTCAAGGGGAAGTGGGTATAACAATGTGTCGTCCAGTATTCAATTCGAAACTTTTTTATTCTTAGACGCTCACGATCGTATTTCCAAAAGCGTATGAAAGTAAGTCTTGCTAGTTTGTTTCTCACTCTTATTGAATTTGTGAATTATAATTTGTAATTGTACTAATCATATTATTATTCTTTTGATGGCATGTTACACAGAGAAAATCAACCGGAAACCAACACTTCTGGGATACGTTCAGACCAAATTGATTGAGCTAAAAATAGAGACTCGTGAGAGTGTTAGCTCAATATTGACATGAATTGTTGAACGACTCATATGAAAATCCCAGCACTAGTGATAGAATTCAGAAGATGAAAAGTTGAAAATTTAGCTAAGTATCTAACTAAACTTAATTTACTTTATATTAGGAGTTCTAGTAGTTTCCTTATACAAGAAGGTTGCCCAAATTAATTTCTTTCTGCTAGAGGCATTATTAATTAATTTCCTTGTACAAGAAAGTTTGCTTATTCTAGTTTTATAATGTAACAATAGGGTCTTTCGAAAGTTACTGAAGAATATCAGGTTGGAATATACTAATGTTGTTAAATTCAAGTCATAATTCAACTCCAACTACTTCTATTCATTATAACAAAATAGGTATAATCGATTGTTTCTCTATATTTTCTCCCGTTAAATTAAAAACATATCAATTTATACTAACCTAAATTTCTAATTCAGTTTCAAAAAATGATAATTCATTATCAAATGTAATGATATTAATTATATTTATACATTCAATGAATTGTTTGTAAGTAGATGCTCGTGTTCTAGGTTTTAGTATATAGGGTTTTCCGAAAAGTTATTAAAAAAAGGGGCTTGTTAAACCCAGGACATTTTTAAAATGTTTATATAAATAGTCAAAAATTTCGTAAATTCACAATTATATCCTAAGGGTTACAAATTACAAGACCCTAACAATACACACTAAATTATTCAACACCTCAATTCTTCTAACCTCCATCTCCAGTAAAGATAGATCAATTCCAAAAGTTTAGTTTTTGCCTCTTCTTTTACAAATTCACATGTATTTTTGTTTGAAAAAGAAAATTTGATTTCGATTAACACTGTTGGGTATAAAAAATGATGGGCTAAGCGTGGAGACGTGGGACCATTTGGCAGGCGGCATTGTTGTTGCCGCTTGCGAAATTGCAGGTGGCAAGCAAGTTGCCACTTGCCAAACCGCAGGCAACAACCTGCTGGCTGCCGCCTGCCAATTGGCCCCACGGTTACTCCTCTGCTTATTTATTTAATGTTGGATTATTTACGATTTAAATAAAAATTGTTATTTGTGATTCATTTCTAGGTCGATGCATTATTTGTTTTGAAATTATTTTTTGTATATTGACAATTTGTAATCTATTTTGTAGATGATGAAACAGGGAAATAAAGCCTCCCGTTTGGATGGTAGGGATGTTACAGGGTCTAGTCGTAGGAGAAAAAAACTATTAAGAGAGCAAACTGCAACTACTAGGTCTAGGTTGGGGCCAAATGTGTTACATAATGATCCTGCTAGAAGGAGCAATCCCGACATATCCAATAGTGCATTTATGCCAAATCCAGGTGAACAACTTGGTGGAGTGAGTTCTGACAATGATATAGCATCATATGAGCAGAACAAACATGTGCAGATGGATTAAGTGGGCGATGTTGATCTTTCATAAACATCATCATACATGCACAAGGCAACCCATGTGTAGTGCGTAACTCATGTGTGCAACTTAGACTATTTGGTGTTCCAGCTATCTCTCCAACCAAAACATCGAGTCAATGATGTGAAACAATACCTCGCAGCTTACGAAACAATTTGTACTTCTTACATTAATAAGCATGCTTCGTTCTATTGAGCTCAAATTTTCCTCGGATCTCGTCTATCTCCTACTCAATGATCCTGTGAATCTTTCCCAAACTACAATGAAAATTGTGCCTCGAGTTTGTAATCTAAGACTTAAGTTGACCAGTGCCGATTCAACCCTATAAATGTTATTGATTAAAATTCAGCATATCGAACATAAATACATATAATAATAATAATAATAATAATAATAATAATAATAATAATAATAATAATAATAATAATAATAATAATAATAATATACACGTTAACAATTACAAAATAATTAATGGTTACCTGTTACTTGATTCTGCTCGAAAATGTAGATGTTTCTTCGTCCAACAAGAAACAAAACGCTCTTTATGCGGCACTAACCAAGTATTGGTTACATAATCCTGGAATTCGGGATAGTACCGCCAAGCATGCAAAGACCGCTGCACACGAATATCAAACTGCTGCTCACATTGTGCTTTGACAATTATTGTCCATCTGATATTAATTACGGTCTCATACTTCTTATTGCGAACAATTCTTGCGTGATTCTTTAGCACGTCCTCGAAAATGTGTCTTCGACAAAGTAGATGGGCAGACTTCTCAAAATGAAACTCAATAGCACTTATGAGGGCCAAGTCTCGATCTGTGACAAATACACCGAGAAACCTAGTGCGACCAAAAATTTTCTTCAAGTGCTCCATAACCCACATGTAACTCTCAGTTTTCTCATTCCCATGTAAGCAAATCCAACATGAAAATTTTTGGAAATTGGCAAAAAACCCATCACCTGTAATAAAGGTAAACCGTATCGATTTGTTTGATACGTGGTATCGATGACAAGTACGTCAGGGAACAATTTAACCAATTCCACACTCTTAGGATGTGCAAACAAAACTCCACTCAACTTATTAGTTCCACTCTCCTTCATCACCAATGGTAGTATTTAGAATCATTCAACAACTTCACAAAATATTGAATCGAGCTTATACCTCACATATCTTCACTTTTCATCTTCTGATTGGCATTGTAAATGTGCCTTATATTGCTAGCATTACCTTTGGATTTTGACTTCAACCTCCACAAGATACTTTGCGGCCTTATGTTACACTTAGTTAACTCACGAACATATTCAAACTCGGGTTGACTTAACGATGCGACTGATGTATGCGAGTTAGGTAATCTACAATACGATGATTGTGTCTACGCCTATTGACACTCGTCTTTATTATCCATTCTCCTTCTGCTTTCTTTTTCAACTTTATTTGAAATTGACAATTATGTTTCTTCGTCGAAGTACACCATCGTCATTCATGCACGATGTCTCTCTATATTTTCCACCACGTTCACAACTAAGATAAACTCAACTCTTCTTAGAGCTTGCAACCATGAAAAATATATTGTCATCCCTACCAATCCGTGCGACCGCTTCTTGTGCTCCTTCCCGATTAGAAAATGAACCTAAAATTTTGGAACAAGTGATTATGGTCTTCATACTCATGCCCATCCAAACTATCATCCGAGCCGATCTCACTACCAAACATGTCATCTACCTGGTCATCATCAATGTTTGGTGGACCCCCATTCTTCAAAACATCAATACTATCATCATTCGGGTCACCATCACCTAAAAGATCGAGATCGTGATCCTGGTGCATATAAAAATAATCTTCCTGAAAAAGCAATTCATAAAAGATAATTATTATTTCTCACAAAATTATACAATTTTGAAAAAAACAAAAAAAAAAAAAACATAATCGTATTATGGCCTGCCGTTTTTCAGGCGAGAACAAACATGTAGCCTACTTAAGTTTACTGGATTCCGATAAATTTTACCGGAATCCGGTAATTTATATAAAGAAGTAAAATATAAAATTTATTGAAAAAAACTTACTCAATAATCATTATAAGGTTTATACTCTCCATTTATGTTTGAATTTGTGTTTAGATTATGTTTTTTATGTTTGAAATTATAACTCTTTATATTAAAGTAGTTTTAGTGAATTTTAAAAATAATTGGACTCTTTTTATAAATTATTAAATTTTAAACTTTTTGTATAAAATTTTAAAAGTGTGCCCTGTTTTTTAATAAATAAAACACAAATGTATTCTGTGTTAAACACTATCATTAAAAAGAAGGAATAATACCCTGGAGGAATATACTAATCCGGTCACATATTTGGTATGTGCGGCAAAATTGAGTAATACGGCGTTTCATTGATCCACAAGGAAGGAAGCAAACTAAGAGAGAATACAGCGGAAAGCCAATCCTTCACCTACACCTCAAGAAATCGATCAATCTTCTTCTTCTTCTTTTTCCATAGAGATCAACAATAATCTCCAATTCCCAAATCAGTTTTTCAAAGTGGCTTTCCATTCCTCCTTCGCTTTCTATTACCCTTTTCATCATCATCAACCACCTCTGACTTGCACTGCAACTACGCTGGCCGACGACAAGCATCGGAACCCCTCCCCTCACGGCGGCCGTGGTGCCTTACCTTCCGAGGGCGGCTGCCCTTCTGACCTCCTCTTCCTCGCCGGCGGTGGTTGCTCCGACTCTCATCACTTCTAACGCTAACAATCATAGGCTCATAGTATTGCTGTTAATTTCTCTGATTTGGATCATTTCATAGATATATATATATATATCTATATATAAATAGACAGCTCTGTGAGTGTGTATGGAGGATATGTTGACGATTAAGAGGGTTGCTACGGTGCTTTCGAACTACCAGGCTGGTGATTCCAATTGCGAGGGTTTCAAGGGGTGCGGTCGTAATTGCCTTGGGAAATGCTGCTTGCCTGGTATGCTATTGTTGTTTTTGAAATAATGTGCATTGGTTTTTCTATCTGCTGCTTATGTAGAAATGTCACTGAATTAGTAGTATATGTTAGTCGTTCCGTTTTGTTAATTCGTTATTACCTTATGTAGTTCTGTTCTGTATATAAGAATTTTATTTAGGTTAATTTACATTGCTTTATGTGAATGAATGTATAAGGTGTAGTTTCATGTTTAGGATTGTTAACATTTGCACTTTGCATAAGTATAAGCATGTGATCAACTCATGTGGAAAACTGTCCGTATGTGCATTTAGTTTATTTGACAACTCCTTGTTCTGTTTGTTAAGCATTCTTGTTTATGTGGATGAGAATCGTATTTAGGTTACTTTGCATTTGGGCTTCTGTATATAGTAGATAGTTTTATGTGCAACTTATGTGGAAATGTTGTTGAAACTGCCCTCTACCTTTCTCTACAGGTTTAGCAGTCTTTATGTTAATTTTCTTATTGACCAGACCTCCACCTTGGCTTGATGCACATAGATCGACTTAACCTGTTTTGTTGTATTAAAGCATTATTCGGTTCTAAGAATTGTATTTGAGTTATTTTAATGTGTACCTGTCGGTATCTATTGTATGTGCTTTCAGAAATATGAACGTTTTATGGTCTAGCCTGATATGAGTTTCCTTTTTGTCTTATCAGTTTCCAAACTGTCACTTTATTCATTTGGTGATAATGAGCACAGTCACGTAAATGGAGAAAGCAATGGATCTTTTGGTGGTGAATGTTCTCAGATGTCCTTCTTGAATAATTTGTTGTTGGGGAAGTGGGAGGACTGTATGAGTAGGGGACTCTTTAGGTACGACGTGACTTCCTGTGAGACAAAAGTGATTCCAGGGAAGTATGGTTTCATAGCACAGATGAATGAGGGGCGCCACCTTAAAAAAAGGCCGACTGAGTTTCGTGTTGATAAGGTTCTTCAGCCGTTTGATGAGAAAAAGTTCAACTTTACTAAAGTGGGTCAAGAGGAAGTACTGTTCAGGTTTGAGGCGAGCAATGAAAAGAAAGCCCATTACTCACCAGCTTCTGCAGTGAATGCTGTAAAAAAATCACCCAGCGTTGTCGCGATTAACGTAAGCTACTTTGTTGCTGATTTTGTTGCATTGTTTTAATATCAGATTTTGGGAGGTGTTTTCTTAAAGTTGCTCTGTGTTGTTTCTCAGGTGAGCCCCATTGAGTATGGACACGTGCTTCTGATACCCAATGTCCTTGATTGCTTACCTCAGAGGATAGACCTTGATAGCCTCCTGGTTGCTCTTCACTTTGCCAGGGAAGCTTCAGACCCCTTTTTCAGGGTGGGTTACAACAGCCTGGGTGCCTTTGCCACCATTAATCATCTCCACTTTCAGGTAATGAAGTGATTGTTCATTAAGCTTTTGGTTTTTGGTTTGGTGATCGTTCTTTATGGCTTTGCACCTTGGCTTTTTGTTGGAGTCTTGTGAATATTATGTATCTAACTTTATCATGTACAGGCATATTACTTGGCAGTGCCTTTTCCAATTGAGAAAGCTCCAACTTGCAGAATTATGAGCAACAAGGGACAGTACGAATCCAGGTTGATCGTCTCTGAGATAATGAATTACCCTGTCAGAGGACTTGTTTTCGAGGGTGGGAACCGATTACATGTTCTAGCTGATGTCGTTGCCAGTTCTTGCATTTTCCTTCAAGAGAACAACATCCCCTTTAACTTACTCATTTCTCGCTGTGGCAATAGAATCTATCTGTTACCCCAGGTATTCTTTTTTATTCCTTAATTATTTGTTCCTTGACTGTTTTTTCTCCTTGTAATAAGAGATAACTAAGTCTCGTATATTATGAAGCGACATTTGAAGAATGTACATACATCTTCTGCCTGGAGAGACCATAGGTGGACAGCTGCTGATTACTTGGAAGTTAGGAATCTTTTTGCCTGCAATATCAGTATTAGTAGCAGTACACATATTGAACCTTATTTGTCTTACTTAGCAATGTAGTTTGGCGATCTACGAGTAAATCTCTTCATGCACCATGACTGACATGATACACAAAAGCCAGACTATGTTTATGACTTTGTGCTTTGCTCCAAGAAAGGAATAAGTATAACTACTCTCATTGAATTGACAGAGTTATGCTGAGAAACAAGCACGTGGAGAAGTGAGTCCAGAGGTTATGGAGACTCAAGTCAACCCTGCTGTTTGGGAAATCAGTGGACACATAGTACTCAAGCACAGAAAGGATTACGATGATGCATCAGAAGAATGTGCATGGAGACTCCTTGCTGAGGTCTCACTATCTGAGGAGCGATTCAGAGATATCAAAGAGTCAATCCTTGTGGCAACTGATTTAGAGCATGAGTATATCCCAGTGCAACAGGAGGGCGGATACGAGTCTACTTTGCCACCAGTTACCGCACATCTTTCTGAGGATTCTCTTGTGCTGCAGTGAGTACTATTAAGCTCAGTGCGGCTTGCAACGTGAAATCCCTTTTATCCATATTCTCTGTTATAGTTGGTTTTGTATTTATGAAACAAATGACCGAGATCTTAGTGGAAACTGTTGTTTCCTGTACTTGTGTGTTGTTTGAAACTAGACTATCTTGTAGAATTAAGCCCTTCCCTGGGTAGATAGGTAAAGTATCTAAATAATCTTCGCATGCATTTAGACTGGCATGTTTGTCGTGAATGCGTTGTTTGGTGGCAAGGGTAGACTTGAGGAAACCAGTTGAATTGTTAGAAATGATGGTTCTTTCTTGCAAGTCACTGTTGAAGTGTTGATGTGTAGATGCTGAACTTAGAGTTGAACGATTAGTACTGAACATGTTGTGCAAGAGAAAAATTTCTTTTCTTCTTTCTTTAGAAATTTCTTATCGGTATTAACTACTTGGACTAATCCGGCCGAACATTGTTCGATCCCTTTGTAGGGGGTAATTATGTGCTTCATGGGGGATCTTGTGACAAGTGTAGGCCTTGATTGTTTATCAGCTCTAACTTGCGCAAGACTAAGTCTTCCAGAGTATCAGTTTAGGCATCTAAAGTATTTAATTGATCTTCATAAATACCAATAAAAACTACATTCATGTAAAGAAATGCCAGCTAGTAGCCTAGTAGTATTTCACAAATAAGTTGTGTTTACAAGACCAGATAACCAATGGTTTGAGCATTACTGCGGATTGAACCGTTGTCAGGTCGAACCGTTGTCACCAGAGCTCTTAAACATGGTTACATACAATTACAGCCTAGCTATTCTGGGAGGAAATATACATTGCTAAACATCACAAACTTATAGCATGATCGAAATCTAAGGAGCAGGCGTTGGGTTCATCATCTTCTTGAACTCCTCAAAATTTACAAAACCGTCGCCATCGTCATCGACAGTCTCGATCATTTTCTGGCTATCATCGATCGAGCATACCTCTCCCAAGCTACTCAAGACGGAGTGCAGCTCAGTCGCGGATATCTTCCCATCCTTATCCTTATCATACAAGTCAAACGCCTCCTTCAACTCCACCTCATTACCACTACGGCAGTGGAACTTCTTGAACTCGGTCAAGTCGATGAATCCATCGCCATCCGTGTCAAGCTCGGACATTGCAGTCTCCACATCCTCTTGGGAGGTTTCAGAGCTGCCGAGGACTTGGAGGATGGAGCGGAGCTCCGTGGAGGATATTTTACCGTCGCCGTTGGTGTCGAATTTGTTGAAGACTTTCTCGATTTCGTCTGCCATTGTTGAGAAAAGAGTAAAGAAGAGGGAAAAGTTAGTTATAGATAGAGGTATGTGGTTGCTCTGAGTTAGTTATAGGAAGAAGCAGACGCGTTTATGCCGCGTTGAGTGGTTTAGTGTGTTTATATGACATAGTACGTATTTAACGTCTTTTAACGTTGACACGAAAAGTCTCTGTTTGTGTCTATTTGATAAATGGATGGTTTTGAGCCAATGGGAATATGATATGGTTTCCACCTCACTATTTATTTTAATTTATTGAATGGAAATTACTTGGTATGTGTATGAGGAGCCATATAAATTAAGGGGTATTTTTATCATCTCAGTACAAGAGCTGACCACAAATTAAAAGTGGGTACGTTTTCTTTCCCATTCTGTAAGGTCCGTAAATTTTCCTCGGGTATCTGAAAAATTAATTTAATATTAATTTTATTATTTCGCACGAGCAAAAATATTACGTGAATATATTAGGTCTAGTTTAGAATTTTAACGCCGAGCGGATTCGACGTTAAATTGAGAATTGGGCTTATATTAATAAAATAATAATAAAATAATAAAATAAAAATTATTTATTTTAATTTTTCTATGGCTTAAGTTCGACTCAAAAAGTGCCCGAGAGTCGATTTCGTATTTTTCCGGATCTTATTTGCGAATCGTTTGGAAGCCAGAAGGAGCCAGTTGTATATAATTGCAAAAGTACCGGATTACCCTTGGCTCCTTCTTCTCTTTTCTTTTAAGCAAGGGGCATTCTGGTCTTTTCATTGTCATCATCTTCCCCAAATTCACACATGTCGCTGTTAATTGGCAATCGACCGTGCCAAATTACCATTCCACCGTGCCATCAGCTGCTCAGCCTTCCGTGCCGCCCGCCATCGTGCCAAACCGCCCCGTTCCCATGCCAAAGCGCTCGATCCGCCATGCTCGCCCGCCCAACTTGCTCCGTTCGCGAATCAAAGCTCCAAGCCGCCACCGCCTCCATGGTCGGCGCCGCCCCTGCAAGACCCGCGTAGCACAAAGAACGCATGAAGGACAAGTGGCGTGCAGAAAGGAGAGGTGAGGATGAGTCGGCCGGACACTTGGCGGCCACCGGCCGCCATTCCTGCCGCCTACCGTGGCTATATATAGCCGGTTCCCTGCCATTGTTCACCTCACATCTACTCCTCTCTTCTTCCTCTCATTTCCTTCTTCCTGCTCACATTTCACCACCACTGCTTCACCCTTGCTCCGCCACTGCTGCCTACTCTGGCCCCCACACCACCACCACCACTGCCGACTATCCGGAATTGAGTCGTTCGCTCGACCTAAAATTCCGGTAAGTATCTCGATCGTATTTCGATTTTATTCGAATAACGAACGAGAAAGTAATTAATAATTCCGCGCATCCGTGCCGCACCGTCAACACCGCCTCGACTGCCCTCACGCTGCCTGCGTCACCTCGCCTCGCGCTCGACACTCGCTCTGAATTACGGAGTCTCCTGATGTGCCAGATATATACGGTGAGTGATAACTGGCTTTCGACGTCAGGCCCTGGGAAAAGCTAAAGTGCCATCTTTCCTTGTCTTAAGTTCCAGTGTTTATTTCTGCTTCCTTATCTGTCTGTCTAATGTTAATTCCGCTACGCGATGACATACTGACTAACCCGACCTGAGTACTAACTGCGATTATTTGACTAGCGTGGAATCTGTCCAAACTTAATTCTGAGTGTATCGTGACCCTGACTTGATATCATGTTATTCCAGTTATCATGCGATAGTGAATCTAGTTTATGAAGATCGGTGTCTAGTTTGTGAATCTAGTTCTTTCCTCGTGTTAAATTCCCGTATTCATCCTGGTTCTTGAGCTATCTGTTTGAAACCACTTTGTATATGCGACAATACCCTGACTAAACCGACACGTGTACTAACTGCGATTGTTTGATTAATATTGAGTCCAGTGAAACTGAAATTCTACACGTGTCTTGATTCTAGCATATTAGGGCAGTCGCTAAGTGCCATGCAGAGCGAAGTGCTACACCGCGTATTCACGGTGGGAGCCACCACTCGAGTCCGTATGGGCCACCTCTAGAGGACTAGCCTATATTGTTTAATGATCCTGGCAGTCGCTAAGTGCCATGCGGAACGAAGTGCTACACCGCGTATTCACGGTGGGAGCCACCACTCGAGTCCGTAGGGGCCACCTCTAGAGGACTAGCCTAT
>JAYMSP010005537.1:0-13444 GCA_036897095.1 Plantago elongata | reverse complement strand
TGCAAGGACACGACAATATGCAAGGAACAATGTCACTTTATCACTGCGATCAATAAACACTTTCAATAATCACTTTCACTTCACAACACTATCAGATGCATTATCACTGAAACAATAGAACCATATGCACTTTCACTGAACAATAACACAACAAGACGATCAATCAATGCGAGGCACTCGCAGGCGTTCAATCTCAGCATACGTGTTAGAAGCACTAGTAAGATGACGATCAATGTCGACTCGACATCAGTAAGATGACAATCAATGTCGACTCGACACCAGTAGGATTTTCCAATTCAATAACGAGTTAGTACTTAACTTCTCGTGATTAGTATTCGAGTCGAGTTAGTCAGAAATGACGCGTAGCTGAATTAGTAATAAACAGACAGATAAAGGAATGGAAATGAACACTGAGATGCGAAGTAGGGAAAGAAGGCACTTTAGATGTCCCCAGGGCCTGATGCCGAAAGCTAGTCATCACTCACCTTCGAAGTCTTGCAAGTTAGCTGACTCAGTGTCTCCGAAGGATAGTCGAATAGGCAACCCGAAAATTGATCAACTATGAATGGCAACAACAGTCGAGAGTGGGAGCAAGAAAAGAGGGCGTGTGGAATTGTAATGTCTGTGATGTTGAGTTAATGGCACAAAGAGGGAAGGAAATGAAAAGAATGGAAGAAGCACGGTAATATAGAAAAGTGGCACAACAGTCGGTGCCTTACTGTCGACTGAATCATCGCAGAGGCACGAAGATCGTGCCACGTAACTCGCCACGCGTTGGCACGCATGGGTACCGGCCCAATTCGAACGGTGGTTGACCGGATGGAGGCGCTCGGAGTAAATTAGATCAATTTGGCACGGTAGCGCGGTGTTGGCGCGAGGACGGGCGGTCCATGGCGCGGCGGTACCGGTTCCCGGGCGCGCGGGAGGGCTGTGATGCGCGGCGTTGGTGTTTTGGCACGAAGCCGGGCTTGGGGAGTGGAATCGACGGCGAGATTGGAGAGGAGATGGCGCGGGCCGTTTTTCTGATTTGGGGATAAACCGATTTGAGGTTGAAGATGAAGGAGTCAACCGTGTTGTGGAGTCAACTGTGTATATATGCCATTTAGTATATTTAACTGATACCTTCTGGATCCCGAACGGCTTGCGAATAAATTTCTGAAAAATGTAAAATCGATTCCTAAGCGATCCTGGAGTCGAACTCAAGCTAAAGCAAAAATAAAATAAATATTTTATTTTTATTAATTTTATTATTATTTTATTGCTCGTTATTATTTTCGAGACGTTTCGCGCGACGTTTAATCTTTTAATCGACTCGAATAATTCCTACGTTTGTTCATGAGGCTGAAAATAATTTTTAACGGATTTTAAATATACGTACCGAATATTCTTGTGGCCTTTACAAATGTAAAGGGTGAATGATGGAAATAATTTAATCTCAAATTATGTGATAGAATATGGAATAATATTTAGGAAGTTGCTATTCCTTTCAATTTGTAGAAGACTAAAATCAAGAATGAAGGAGAGAATTTCAATAATTTCTATTTTTCCAATACAAAAAATTAAAAATTATAAAAGGTAAGTAAGATTTCTTCACATTTAATCCTTTATAATGAAGTGAATGAAGTCACTTTTCTTACATAGTCGTCCTCTTATTCTTTTTCTTTTCCTCTCCCTTTTTATTTTCAATCATTTATATTTGATAAAATATAAAATATAGAAATATAAAAGTTATACCAATTTTTATATTTTTTTATCCTCTATAAATAGAGATCACTCATGACTATATTTCGTATATCAGATACTTTATCCTCTATATATTAATATACTAGAACAAGACAAATTCTACGTGGTAAAAAAATTAAAATAGATTTGAATATAATTAAATATTTTAATCACCCTCTTACCTCCAACATGTCAGATCAAATAAGAAAAAAATGATTTTTATAGGCTGGGAAAAAAATTGCGACAGTACCACTAAGGTTGTATTCTCTTCAACTAAAAATCACTTCAGTTCAGTCCAGTTCAATTCAGCTCAGCTCGGCTTAGTTATAATTTATGCCTTACTTGAGTTCAGTTCAGTCCAATTCAGTTCAGTTCAGTGCAGTCAAGTCCAGTCCAGTTCAGTCAAGTCCAGTTCAGTTCAGTTCAGTAAATCTCAGTTGAAAAGAACATAACTTTAGTCTCAATAATCTAAACATTCGGTTTATTTAAACACAAGAAAATCTTATTATTTGTTGTTAAACTCCAATATCACAATTCTTCCAATAAGCATGCAAACCTAATATTTATATTGGTACTCAATTATGACAACTGTCAAAGCGTTTGTAGCCGAGTGGCAAGCTTAGGCACCCGTTATCATGATGTCGTGGGTTCGATTTCTTGAAATGGGTGATATTTATCCTCTATATAGATATTTATTGAAAACTTATTGATGTCAAGTATTTATTCGACCAAATATTTTAATTGTAATATCGTATCTAAAAAAAAGATTATCTCAACTCAATAAAACTTTCTTGATTTTAGAATTATCAAAACTTCACTCACATTGATAAATGAATTTAGAACATATTGTAACTTGATCCTAATGACTATCAATGATAGTATTTTAATAAAAACTCTTTAGTAATAGCTTTCTAATTCAGGGTCTATTTATAAAATTTCATTTTCATTATTTGAATTAAATTCTATATGTGATTGACTATATTACCAAAATTAATTTTGTAGGATATCATTTAAAGATTGAAACTGAGTTCGAAGTTGATTCAATGAAATAATAATTTTAATAACCAAATCTATAATGTTCATGGACAAATCAAATAATCGCTTCTTAGTTTATAAAATTTTTTTAAGGCTCTATTCTTTTGAACTTAAAATCACTTCACTTCAGTTCAGTTCAATTTAGCTCTGTTTAGTTATAATTTATACTATACTTTAGTTCAATTAAATTCAGTTCGATAAATTTCAGTTGAAGAGAAACGAGTCTAACTATATCAACTAAAGGATGTTAGATAAGAAGAGTTAGGTTGTGTCATCTTTAAATTAAAATTAATTCATTTCAGTTCAGTTTTCAATAAATTTCAGTTGAAGAAATTCAAGTCTAACTATATCAACTAAAGTATGCTAGATAAGAAGAGTTATTATGTGCCCTCTTCAACTTAAAATTACTCCAATTAAGTTAAGTTAAGTTAAGTTAAGTTAAATTCAATTCAATGTGGCTTAGTTATAATATATACATTACTTCAGTTTAGTTCAGTTAAATTCATTTCAGTAAATTTAAGCGGATGGGAACACATCCTTACATTATAAAACATCTATTTAATTTGTACCAAATCGAGCCATATGGTACTCATCATTAGTATTTCCAAGTCATTTTGTATCACCAACCAAGCTTATCGAAATTTAACCTCAATATCAATTTGCATTGTTCTTGCGTCTTCTCATATTCTCATTTAATTCAACAGCCGTAACAATAATATATCCTATTTTAAAGTGATTTCATTTCAATTTTCAACAAACTCTTCAAACCAATATTATAAATTGCATTGACTAACAGAGAACTCACGGGTTAGTTTTGTTTCAACAACCCTTACAATACAATTTCAAATTAATCAGTTAATTCCGTGTTAAATCACCATATTAGGGTTAACTTTCCCAGTTATTCTAATAAAACAAAGAAATGCTGATTTTTTTAATTTCGTGTTAAATCACCTATATAGCATTTATAGAATTACTTTAACAGTTCATACTTAAATACATGTAAATTTGTTTACACAATCAAACACATTATCTGACTTAGCATACTATAAATGCAATCATCATCTTCAAAATCATATTATCCATTCTTCCAATTTGAAGCTTAAGTTTAATGGAGAACGGCATGTTTGGTCCAAAACTATGGGGGTATTGTGGCATGCAGACACCACTTTGCATTTGTTTTGATTTTCAGTCCATAACTTTTAAACATTGGTAAATTTAGTCCAATTTTCACAAATTAAGGACTAAAAACGCTGATTTGGCAAATTTGACACACTTAGTCAACCATTTAACACGAAATGTTGACTGCCATATCATTGAAATGCCACATAAGCATTTTGCCCAAAAAAATTCAAAACAAAAATCAAAAGGAATTTAGACTCCCATTAGTCTCTTTATACACCTAATTTCCAAATCAAACAAAACACTTAGCCAAAAAAGAAAGAACTAAATAATGGGAGAGAACAGAGAAGACAAGATGGAATCCAATGGCGTCGTCGATGATTCGAGTTCGGCCGGACTATTTGCTCGGCTTGCCACCACTTCTTCATAGTTAGTTTCCTCTGCACTTTGTAAATCGATTAGGTTATTGTGGTTTGTTCTGTATTGATTGTGTATTTTTGCTTCGTGTGTTATGTTAGAGAATTCTAATTTAGTTTGAATAATGACTATAATTCATACCTCATTATTTGTAACCCGTGGCAATCTGATTGTGCTAGTTGTATTGATGGGTAGGCGACTCAAGTCTATACGGGGTCGCATAGAGAAGTCTACACCGAGTAATTATCAATCTTCAAAATCGGTGAATTTCTTTACTGACGACAAGAATGTATCGCAAGAAAGCAACGGTACATTTTACTTTATTTAATTTATTATTTTTAGCAACATTAAATTAAAGGGGTGTCTTAGTTATATCTTACTCTATTACAGGTTTAAAAATAAGTGACGTGTTAAATTCCAAATCAAAGCGTATACGCACCAATAATGGATTGGCCAGTCGAACCACACCTCTCTCTGATGTAACAAATGGTATATATATTAAAGCTATGTATTAATTTCCGCATAGAATAATTGTTTATGTATATCAAATAATTTTATTATAATTATTTATTTATTTAATTTTTCTTGGTCTTTAGTGGTTGAATCAAAATTTATGGGAGATGCAAGAAAAGCACCGTCACAGTTTGGACTTATCGTGATCCAATTGTTGAGTGACTGTCTTTTCATCTTGATGGTGAATACAATTTGACTTTCAAAGATGGTGATTTTGTAGAAGACTTGATGGAGAAGCCTACTATTGCACAAACTAAGTTTTTGCAATGGATGAACTATAATAAGGAGCACCCAGAAGCACGACAGTATTATGAATTTCCACAACATTATGTGTGGGATAAAAAGAATAGGATTTGGCATCCGAGAAAGCAAAGGTTGAATAAGGTTGGTCGGATATATCATGTCCCGCCAAAATCTGGTCCGGCGCACTACTTGAGGATTATGTTAAACCACATACATGGTGTCACTTGCTTCGAAGATCTTAGGATTGTTAAAGGTGTTATATATCCATCTTATCGAGATGCGTGCTACACACTTCACTTGCTTGATGATGATATATAGTACATTGATGCTATTAAAGAAGCAAACTTCTGGTCTTTTGGTCGTTACCTGAGACATCTGTTTTGTATGCTCCTTAGTTCTAATTCAATGTCAAGGCCATTGGATGTTTGGAAAAAAACATGGGAACATTTGTCTGATGATATATTGTATCACCATCGTAAGAAGATGAATAATCCCGGTATGTTCTATAAGTTATATTTAAAACAAATAATTTTATATAAAGGTTTAACATTTTCATTTTCTGATTATGTTTGTACATATATTTTTCTTAATGTACAGGTTTGGAGTTAACCAAACTACATATTAAGAATTTTGCTCTTGCTGATATGGAAGATATGTTAGTTCGAAATGGTTGTTCTTTAGTACAGTTGGATGGCATGCCAGTGCCAGACAACACAATGATTCAAGATGGTCAAAAGCCTCTTTTAGTCGAAGAGATGGCTCACGATGTTGTTGAAATGCAAGATGAGTTTAATCGGTTGTATCCATTGTTGACAGATGAGCAAAGGGTTGTTTATCACAAGATCAGGGATGTTGTGCATTTGGATCAAGGTGGTGTATTCTTCTTATATGGTGGGACAGGTAAAACATTTTTATGGAGGACATTGTGTGCTGCATTGTGTAGCCAAGAGAATATAGTTTTGCATGTTGCTTCAAGTAGTATTGCTTCTCTTTTGCTGCCAAAGGGGAAGAACTGCACATTCCAGAATTTCCATACCACTTTTGGTGGATGGGACTACGGTATGTAGTAGGATTACTCCTGGTAGTGATCTTACATTTCTACTTGAGAAGACGAAGTTGATAATATGGAATGAGGCACCTATGACAAACAAATTTTGTTTTGAGGCACTTGATCGGAGTCTTCATGGTGTTATTAGGGGCCCTGGTCAATATTCTCAATTTCTCTTTGGTGGAAAGGTTGTGGTTTTTTGTGGTGATTTCAGACAAATATTACCGGTCATCCCGAAAGGAAGTAGACATGATATTGTATAGACATCCCTCTCATCTTCGAGTTCAATGTGGAATCATTGTGAAGTACTTAGGCTAACGAAAATATGGCATTACATGTCATTATATTACATAATAAATTGAGTAAGTTTTACATATTTTTATTTCATCCTAACTAACCATTTACTCATTTTTATCTTACGTGCTACAGGCTGGAGGATTTATCGACGAAGTTGAATCCATTAGGAATTTTGCTGAGTGGTTGTTAAATGTTGGAGATGGTAAAATTGGAGATGAAAATGATGGTGAGGTTGAGTTCAAGTTGCATGACGATATACTAATTCGTGATGCATCTGATCCCATAGCTGCAATGGTGAACAGTATTTATCCATCACTCATTGATTATATTGGTGATGGTGGATACTTCCAAGACAGAGCTATATTAGCTCCCACTAATGATATCGTACATGAGATAAATAACTACTACCTGGTGATGCCCATGAGTATCTCAGTTCTGATAGCAATTGTCCAGACGAGAATGATGTTGTGAACCGTGAGGATGTTTATTCGACTGAATTCCTAAATACCATTAGGACGTCAGGTATTCATAATCATCTTATCCGTTTAAAAGTTGTATATCCTATTATGCTATTGAGGAATGTAGACCAAGCATTAAGGTTGTGTAACGGTACACGCCTAATCGTAAGTGAAATTGGAAAACAAGTCATTGAGGCGAAGATTATATCCGGAAAGAATGCAGTGAAAAAGGTTTTTATAGCACGTATGATTTTGACTCCGTATGACGTTACTAAATTTCCAATCAGATTTCAAAGGAGACAGTTTCCCATCACTATTTGTTACGCTATGATTATAAATAAATCATAAGGACAATGTTCCATGTGGCCTTTACCTCCCGATACCAATGTTCAACCATGGTCAGTTGTATGTTGTTTTCACTAGAGTCACAAGCAAAAAGGAATTAATGGAGAAGGGAAACCATCAATACTATCACAAATGTGATTTATAAGGGGATTTTATGTAAACTATAATTTTTTTTTTTTTTTTTGTATTGGTAGATGCATTATTATTTTTCCGTTCAGTATATAGATTGCAACTCAAAAGTGTCGCTCTTTAGTATGCTACTCTGAGCGAGATTGTTTTCTGCCTAAGCATTAAAAAATCCATGAACTGTTCACGGAAATGCCCAAGAATATTAGCAGTTTGTCTCTTAATTGTACATGTGATCACTGGGTCAGCTACTACTGCCAACTATGAGCCATTTTTCATATAATATGTAGTTCTATAAGGTTATTGTACATCTGACATTCACAAAAACAAAACCAAGTCTTTACAGCCATTCAGCATTGGGTTAACACTTACCAAAAAAAACTGCAATTCACCGGTTCACTGTCCAGGAATGAACTCACAAGTTCATTAATGCACGAAGATCATCTACCCGGATCTCCCTCAAATCTTTCGAGCCCTTCTTACTGAAAGCTTTCCTTGCCAGTACTTTTTTCTTCTCCTGGAGCTGCAAAATCCTTTCGTCAATGGTGTCCTTTGCTATTAACCTCACGATCTTAACGTCTTCCTTTTGGCCAATTCGGTGGACCCTGTCCATAGCTTGTTCTTCAACTGCAGGATTCCACCAGGGCTCCATTAAGTATACTCTTGATGCTGCAGTAAGATTTATTCCTACGCCAGATGCCTTCAAGCTTGCGAGTAAAACTGTAGGCCCGTCCGAGGCCCCAAAATCTTTAATCACATCTGCCCTCCTTTTCGCATTCATGGTGCCATCCAACCGGAGCACTTTATAACCGCCTTGTCTCAAGGGTTCTTCAAGAAGCAGCAACATAGTACGGAATTGTGAAAACACAACTGATTTTTGAGACGGGCTTGAGTCCCTAGATGCTGTTAACAGTTTCAGAAGAACTGTGACTTTGGATGATGAACCAGCAGGTGTTTTATCAGAGGACTCAGAAGCTTCCGGGGGACCTCGGAAAATGTTAGATTCAGACAGGGGATGGCGGCACATAGGACAGCAGGGTTTTGTTCGTTTTATGGTCTTCAGGATGCAAGATCGGCAAAATATATGAGCACATGATGTAATTACAATGTCCGTAGGTGGAGATATGCAAATTGGACAGTCAAAATCTTCACCGTCTTGTACCACAGAAAGCAATTTCTCCAGCAATGTTGGGTTGTTCTTGACATCTACATTAATCAATCAAAATTAGATGAAAACGTGTAGAAACACAGATTGTAATAGATAGCAAGTAACAAGATAACACAAATTGCAACAAATTGAAGATAAGCATTAGTCATTAACCTGCCCCGCACCATTTCTTAAACAGCCAAACGAAAAAGTCCATAAGTTTATTGTTGTAACATCCCAATTTGAGAAAGTAAATAGGCAATGCACATGGGACATCCCAAAGACAATCAACAAGTCATCATTAAGCAAACAGTTATCAAAGGCAACTAGACACTCTTACCACAAACCAATTTAAGAGAACAAACAGCAATGGTGCAGTCTTTGTTCAATATGAGCTTAAAAAAAAAAAGAAAATATAAGGGAACTCGTGAAGAGAATGTAGGGCACATAAGGACACGATAACGACCTACTTTGTCGCTGGAAAATCTAACTTTACCTTCAATTTTGCTAGTTGGAAGTAGGGATTTTATATCTGAGGGGCACAAGGATAGATGTGTGCAAATTTGACGAAGTCGTACAAGGATGCTAAGTATTGTGGTATAGTTCATCGCCATGTTTTCATCAGAGATATAGCCTTTGACAATCCCTTGAGCCTCTCCTTCCATCTTATCATAAATTTCCCGCTCTTCTTCCGAGAGGTTCACATAACATGTCTCTATTATTTTCGATGGCAAACCAATCAGACAATTTTCCTTGAGTCTCCTCAAAGACAAGGTTGCCATGAGAACCTAAATTAAAGCAAATAGGCATTAGTAAGTCTCGAGTACAATTCAGCATAGGAGACAGATACTGAAGTAACACGTGAGGAAGAACTAACATCTATTCATCCATAGTCAAACTACTGCACTAACTCAGTTCTAAAATAGTGATTTTGTTTTCTACAAGTAAAATCTGCAGGATAATAATATAATGGAGAAATCTCCACTTAGCATACATAATATTTTAAGATTAGAAACAAAATGAGACTACAGAGTCGATTGAAAAGCATTCTTACTGCTGATGCCAAACATCCCCCATTCCCCCTTGATGGGTAAAAGAAAATAAACCAATTCAAGTTATTTGCTGATTTGAGTACGGTCGGTGTCCATGTAACATGAAATTCAATCCACCAGTTTTATCCGTACAATATACACAATACCATCATACATAATCTTTAATGCTGCATGTCTGACAAAATGCTTGTCAAAAACTAGAAAAACATTGAGCAGTAATCAAAACTTTAACTAGAGAAAATCTCCTCTCGTATAACGGTATACGGCAGGAGGAATATACAACAGAGATATAATGCACTGACCTGCAGGCGAGAGACACCCTTCTCGTCTCCTTGAGAGAGTGGGTATTGTATCAAACTGTTCCAAAGGCTTTTAATAGAAAATGGTTCAAACTTCAAAAAGGCCATCAACGAAAACAAATCAAAAGAGTTGTTCTGTATGGGTGTCCCGGTAACAGCCCACCGAAGTTTAGCCTTCAGATTAGTGACAGCACGACTCTGTTGGGCATTTACATTTTTAATCACATGAGCCTCATCCAATATAACTCGTCTCCACTCGATCTTTTTAATAGGAGAGTCTTGTTCAGTTTCTTCACTAGCTAGAGTACTATATGTTGTTAGTACGATATCATACTTCTGAAGCACTGCAGCATCTTTAGTCCGTTCTCCATAGTAAATATACACCTTAAAACTGCCAGCCACAGTATGCTCCTCTAACTGTGTTACCCACGATGAAAAAACAGCAGGCGGACAAACAATCAGTGTAGCCCTTGATGAGAATCCATCAATTTTCAAACACGCCTTTCCCTTCTCAATATTCAGATTATCAATCTTTTGTTTTTTCTTTGCATTTGCAGTCTTTTTGCTCACTCTTCCCCTCTTTGGCTTTCTACCAAGTAATGGACTACTTTTCTCGTCATCTTCTTCATCACAAATTCCAGTATCAGATGATGGACCAGATGAAACCCTCATATCATAAGCAATCAAAGACAATAACGTAAGGGTTTTGCCCAAGCCCATGTCATCTGCAAATATGCCACCTCTTATGGAGTCAGGTTTCGTAACTGTCTGGAAATTGGTTAACGTATTTACATACATGTCGTCTATCTCTTCCCAAAATGGGGGTAACTCTGACGAATTCTCCCTTCTAACAAGCCATCCAAGACCTTTCTTTTGATGAGAGAAAAGCTCTGACTTGATAATGCTTTTTGGCGGCTCCAGTGCTTCAACTTCTCCTTCATGACTTAATTTTGATTCCACTAGTTTGAATATCTCATCCACACTCTTTTGTTGTTTACCTTTAGTCTCCTTCACTGCCATGGATTCTGACAACGTAAACGATGCACTGCTTTGCGTGATTAACTGCAACCCACCTCTTGCAATTGCCATTTTTATCCTCTCAAAAGCCTCATACTTGGCAAAAATGTGAACTTGGCATGGAACTTTAAACCTGCTACCCTGTCCTGGTGCCTTTGGCACAATGCCTGTTAATTAACCAAAAAGCAATGGTAAAAACTCCACATAGAAATCAAGTATGAAATGTCTAATCGGAATCCAACTGACAAAATAATTTGAAATCTACATGATCAAGTATTATGAATAACTTCTGTGGTACACACTCCATATAGAAATCAAGAAATGTGTAATTGGAAGCCAACTGACAAATAAATTTCAAAATCTACATGAGTAATTATAACATATGCAAGCCTGAATATCATACCAGGGTGACATTTCTAATGCCACTCATCTCACCTCACCTCACCTCACCTCACCTCAGCAAGAAACAAGAGGTGATGAAACTAGCAAGATAAGTATACTACCTCCGTCCTGAATTTCAAATTCCCGCATTCCATTTTGAAACGTCTCAATTTCAAATTATCATCTCTTAAATAGAAAATCTATCTCATATTTTATTAACACTCTCTACTCTCTCATACTAGATTAATTATACATCAGCTAGTTAACAATAACACCGATTTTAACCTCGTTTTTTAACAAGAAGCGGTAAAATGATTAATATAGTAGTACGTACTACCTTCAATGGTAATTGTATGCTGATCGATCAAGGGAGACAAAACAGCAGCAACTGTACGCTCGATATGACCGACCTGAACGGATCGAGTGTTGACAACCTTAATGGCGTTAGGGTCATAGGGGTTCAACTCGTCCCGGAGCAAAGCAACCATCTCACGGCCGCTGATTGTGCCATTGTAGTGACGAATGCCAACAACATTAGCTATCACAAAACCGACGAGTAACAGTTCCGATGAGGGCCAGTCATCCAAGGTCATGAAGGTTTCTACTGGGTCTTCTTCTTCTTCTCCTGGTTGATGCGTTAAAATCATCGCTTTCGATTTTGGGTGAGTTTGTATTCTAGGGTTTGTGTTGAATTTTCAAAATTGAGAAGAAGAAGTAGAAGAAGAAGAAGTGAGTTTCTGGAAATAGTAATTTAGTAGTAGAGTTATTATTATCGGTGGTGATGAGATAGACGAGTTTTGAAAAGGAAGGAAAGGCGGGTGGAGAGAGAAACCAACCGATCATATCGTTTCATAGCCTCCTAGGACCGAACAAACACGCTTAGTGTGAACTCTAGTCAGTTTTAAACTGTACAATTGAAATGGCACGGAAAGAGTATGTTCTTAATGTTCATCTTTATTCATGTTATAAGAAGGCTAATCTAATTAATAACATAAACGTTTCACTAATGACATGGATGGTTTTCTTCATTAACATACTTCGTTCCTAAATAGATTATCCAGAGAGCGTCATTTATAAGATTTTATAAGATAGAAAAATGAAGGAGACGGACAAACATTATTGTAATTATAAGAAAAATCATTACATGTTTTTCTAAAAACATCGATGATATACATACAAATGATATAATGAGGAAGGTTACTTCATCTTGAAATTCAGGACACTAGAGGACATGGATATGGTGATGAGCAAGAGGCCATATACAATATAACATGACAATGTTCCTGAGATAGTGGACCACATGTTTCTCATTGAAAGAAGACCTGATGCGGGTGGTTCCAATTTGGATTAAGCTGCCTCAACTACCTCTGCATCTATGGAGATCAAAAAGCCTGGGGAAGATCGATAGCGCTTTGGGGAAAGCCATTGTTTACTGACGAGTGCACTGCTCATAAGCTGAGGGTTTCCTATCAACAAATTTTGGTGGAGGTGGACATCACTAGGAAATTGCAGGATTTTATTATGATTAAGGACCTCAAGCAAAAGATAATTAAGCAACCTGTTGAGTATGAATGGAAGTCACTCTTTTGTGAAAAGTATAAAGAAACCGGGACATGTTTGCACAATTCAGCCTAGGAAAGCTCCCCAAAAATCTCAGCCAAAGCAGTGGCGTGTACTATCAGATCGCCAAGTAATCTCTGTTGGTTCAGGTATGGTGGCTCCGGTAACTGAGAATAATCACAACATAGCGACCGAATTAGGGAGTGGAGTGATAGAACCGGGTAGCAGCTCGGGTAATGGGCATCAGACTGATCAGCCGGCTATGGAGGCACGACAGAACACTTGGCATCGTGTGGAAAGACCCCCACGGCTAGAAGCAAGGGTAAGGGACAAATGGTTCACCTACCGGATGATGAACTGAATCAGGATTTTATTAGTCAAAATGGTTTTGAGTCGTTGAGGTTTGCGAATGATATGTACTTGATCACATTATTAGGATTGATATGTATGTCATAGAGACAACCATTATTATGAGTATATGTACTTGATCACATTCAATTTGTTTTATTATATGAGATATGATATTTATTTGGCATTGCATTTATTGAATTAATTTTCTGGTTGTTTGAATTATTCTATAAAATGTTCCATGGACTTTATGTTGTCACTAAGGATGTGAGAACTTGAGTGACTAAGCATAAGTCCTAAAATCGCCCCAATCGATG